>JAOWBN010247507.1:0-11765 GCA_028565015.1 Pinguicula moranensis | reverse complement strand
CGTTTTCAAATTTCGATCCTTTTGAACCTCCAATTTGGTATTGGGTTTAGTCACAAGTTGGCTAGGTTCATATCAACCACCTTCTCCTGTCAGACATGGAGCCGTTGAGATTATCCTCTATATTAAGTGTGGCACGTTGCATCTATATTGGAAGATCTCTTCTTTCCGTGTGGGATGCAACAGATTACCACCCAGAAACGGTGGCTTGGTAGCATGCAATGGATATTGGGCATTTGATGACAGATATGCCAGCGTTGGAATATGGCCACCGCTAGAGAAGAGGAGGGTTGAGCATCAACGAAACCGAAATTTTCCTCTTCTCCAAGTTACGTCACAGATTTTCTTGGTGATCTTCCAGGCCAATCTATCTTGTAGTCTCAACCCCATTAGTTTATCTCAACTTGTTTTCCAGTCCTCTGTCATGTGATTGTTCTGCCAGAGGAGGTGCTTTTTTTGGCTCTAAATTGCTCTAATTTACACAACTTAATCATCAAGTGGGAAGAGATCATTTTTACGTCAAGAAGATTTCTTCTTCAAGATCATGAAAGCAGTCTCCTCTTCAAGGTATCCAAATGTTCACCCTCTATGGTAGTCCACCACACCACACCCCTTGAGAGCTTATACAACCTTTAGTACAACTTATATGTGTGTTTTTTGAGTGCTAGCTCAACATTTGAAGTATAATAAAATGAGAGGAAAAATTGCATCACGTGCAGATTTTTTTACCCCTTTCTCTAGCTTTCGGGTAGAGAGAGAACCCCTTTGTTTCTTATAATAAGACTTGCAAAATGTATCAATCTTTCACATATTATGTATTGGGATATTTATAGAGGTTCCCATGAGTTTAAGATGCAAACACATGTCCTAGAGTTGATCAACATTTGATCCTAGCCATACATGTACTTGAACTTGTTTAGGTGTCGTGGTTTTGTAGAATCAAACCATGCAACTAATATATACAACTCTTTGTATATTATTACACCATCGCATGGAATTTTATTGGTCATGAAACCTTTGCATGTAATCTAATTGGAGGAAACTATGTCACAAATATGTATATCAAATATATAAGTTGTAAGAATTTTCTACTAACTTATATATATGTACAATCCAACTAATGGATTTTGATGTATATAATATACATCCCCAAAACTTATGTTTATTACATTTGTGCCCCCATAATTACAACAAGTTCTTGAAGTTTCATAAACTCCATTATGACCCCTGTACTTTACCTTAATTACAAAATTACCCCTCAAAAATTTGATGTTAATGTGTGTGACCCTATAGGTTCCCAATAATTTGGTAATGGACCTTGAATTAACATAATCAAATTATCGCTAATGAATTGCACACTTATAATTCATTAATCCCAAATTCAAATCCATAGACCATTAGTGACCTCTAGCAAAATTTCATGGACCCCAAGCATTGAGAATAGTCATGGAAGGAGACTATCCTTTCAAGAACTAGCTCTCATCTAATTAATAACCTTTCACCTTGTTCATATCTCTAATCTTGTATATTGAGGTTATTTGTCATCCTTTTTAATATATATAAGATTTCTTGTGTCTTGATCATTGAATATTAATTAGAAACTTCTTTCTAATTAAACGCATGCTTTGCAAAGGCGTCCATGACTTCTTACAAGTGGCCCTAGGGAGATCTTCTCCTAACATTTTATGAGCGGTGGATCCTTCATTGATCACTCACAGTCCTTACGTACTTCAAACCACTCCCAAGATTACCCGTTGTTACCCATTTACGGTATAACAGTAAATAGAATCAAAATGTGACATCCATACACAAGATCTCTATGGTAATCTCAAGTTTAAGGATCACTCACTCCTCCTAATCTTTAGAGTATCAATCATTGACAAAATGGTGATCTCTATATGAGTCAATCTGATGTACTTATCAACTACAGGCATCCATGTTTTAGATTAAGTGTCTCTACACTATAGTTGATGAAATCAACTATTTTCTTCAAAAAGAATTGGCTAAGGACATGCCTTCTTATCTCACTAATGTTATGGTTTGGGATGTTTAGTATTGATAATGTAATTAGAGTGGTCTTATCATCACATCTCTTTGTGATACACTATAAATTATCGACACTAGGCTTTACTACTTGGAATGTTATAAATAAAGCAAATAAATAATCAAATAGTAAAGGTTGCAACAATTATATATGTAACATTAAAGTGCTAATACAAAGGCCCAAGATGATTTGGCCTTAGGGCATAACACTAACAATCTTGTCTTCTGATTTGGTGGGAACTCTATTTAATGTGAACATAGCCATTTCAAAGGCGTATCCCCAAAAGGACAAAGGTAATTCGACACGACTCATCATCAACCGTACCATATCCCTCAATGTACGGTTTCTGATTCGCACACACCATTCCACTACAATGTTCCGGGTGCAGTCAACTAGGGAACTATTCAACAATTTTTTCGACTTCATTTTGGAACTCCTTGAATTTCTCCATTGATTCGGCCTTGTGAATCATCAGATACACATAGCCATACTGAAATCATCAGTAAATATAATGAAATACGAATACCCACCTCTTGCACTTGTGCTTAGAGGACCACACACATATGTATGCACTAATGCTAATAGCTCAGAGGCTCTCTCGGCGACCTTGTTAAAAGGTGCCTTGGTCATCTTTCCAAGTAAACAAGATACACACCTATCAATTGACTCCCAGTCAAAAGAATTCAGAAGTCCACTCGTTTGGAGCTTCTTTATGCAATTCTCGTTAATATAGCCTAAGTGACAATGCCATAAGAGGGTTGAGTTATGATCATTTGATTTGAGTCGTTTAGTATTCACATTATATGTGGGCGTTTCTTATTCAGTCACGTAAAGACCATTAAATAATGGAACACTGGCATAACACAAACCATTCCGAAAAATGGTACAAAATTTATCCTCCATGACAAACTTATATCGCATAGAAGTAAGTTGAGATACAGACACTATGTTTTGGCTAGCATACAGAACGTAATATACATTCAAAAGTTCCATTTTATAACCACTAGGCAATAGCACTTCTAAGTCCCCAACTGCAACGGCTGAAACAAACACGCCATCACCAAACTTAAATTGCATTTGGCCTTTCGCGAACTTCCAATGTCTTCTTAGTGCCTGCACATTTGAACAAATATGAGCACCAGCTCCTGAATCCACGACCCAATAGGTAGAAGATGAAATAGCAAAATTAATTTCAACAATATGAATACTTGAAGAAGATGACGTTCCCAACGCCTTCTGTTCTTCCAGGAACTTCGAATAAGACCGTTTGAAGTAAGCCCTGCCTGCCATTGCAAAAGGAACAAACAGTGTCCGGAGTAGGTAGTGAAACCCTTTTAGTCTTGGGTGTGCTCTTGCTCCCAGCCGGAGCTTTATTCTTGCCTTTTACCTTTTTCTGGTCCTTGAACCTTTCCTTTTTCTTTTTCTTAACTACACTGCTATGCCCTAACACTGATAATACATCAGGTGCCCGCCTAATGGAACTCTCAACCGTAGAGAGCATCGAATGCAATCATTCAACGGCTTCATAATTCTTGCCATATTATAATTCATTATAAATATTGAAAAGCTCGGTGGAAGGAAATGTAGAATGATATCGCTGCAGAGTTCTTTGTCGATGGTAGAGCCTTTCCCAAGTTTCTCTATTAAATCCATGAGTTTATGAACGTGGACACTGACCAAGACCACCTCAGCCATCCGACATATAAAAAGTTGTTTTGCTATATGATATCGCTCACAGCGCGCTTGCTCTTGGAACATATTCTTGAGCTCGCGTATCATATCGTAAGCTTTCCAATCCTTGAAACGTTTTTGAAGATCGGGTATCATGGATACAAGCATGAAGCAACTTACCTCATTAACCTCATCGACTTTTTTCTCATACTGATCTACCTCAGCACGAGAAGCAGTAACAGGGGGAGGCGTAGGAAAAAGGCACATACAGGACATGGTCCTTCTTTTGATGTTTTAAATTTTTTTTCAGATTATGGTACCAATCAGTGAAATTTGAACCGTTGAGTTTGTTTTGTTCCAAGACAGATGCGAGGGGATATACATTAAGGATCTTAGTTGTCATCATCTACAAAACATCAAACAAATGCAAAGATTCAGTTCAGTTTCATGTTGTGTGTTCAGTTCAAAATATAGTATTGAACCCTACAACATATATGATTGTGTCCATCCATGTAGTAGGCCTGAGATCCACATTTTACCAAGCCAAGCCAGCGTCGGCATAAACTCGAAATGGATTTATATAGGTAAATAATCCAAGTTAATCACATGCCTCGCATATGACTCTCAGTTTGTTAACTACACCCCGTGTAAGTTAACACCTTGCACTAAGGCTTGAACACGGCCCGACAGCCCTATTAGACAAACCTATTCTATGTGCCCAACACGACCTCAACTCCTAAAGGATAGAAGGAGACACCTACTGAGTAGGATCACGTCAACCCTATTCCAGTATTTTAAAGAGGATAGAATAGGAAGTGCATTATGTCCTAATTTTTATCGGGGATAAAATTCGCGCTTTAAAATCAAGTTAATTCACATTAACATTCAAGAGCACAAAGAGAGCATTCAAATAAATAAATAAATGTGTAATGAAATAATCACATCTCATGCAATTATTTATGTTGAGTAGTATGACATCTTCAATCTTAAAGTGTCATCTGCGTGGCCCAATCCACTCCCCGAGCAGTTGGATGCCACTTCGAGACTTCATCCCATAACCTCAAACTAACATACTAACTACCCGGCATACGAGTCTTTAATTTTGGCATAAACAAGTTGCCAATTTAAAACGATGTCATAACACGTTGCCATGAATCAATAAATGGCATAACATATTGTCACAAATTAATAAACGGCTCAGCAGGCCATATTACAGACATATATCATAATTCAAATAAGTATGTCATATCACCCAACAGCCTGCAAAATCGAATTAGTACAATCTAAAACGATATGCAGCTTATCGTATATCAATTTTTCAAATTGAATGATAAATTCAAATTGGCCCTAATTAATGAGCCAACAATTTGAATTCACGCATTTCCATTCAATTGAATGCACAAATCCCTAATTGCATAATAGGAGCCCTATTTCAAAATAACATATAACCCAAAAATTGAAATTAGGCATTTCCACCTAATCATACAATCAACAACCAATTGAAGTAATAACTATCATCAATTGATCAATCAAACCATTAATCAATTCCCAATTGACAAATTTCAAACAAAAACCCAAAATTTCAAACTAACATTTATGGATTTTCGAATTTATAGGTTTCTAATGCAATTAACTATCCAATCATGCAATTAAAACATTCAATTGCATACTCAAAGTCCTGATTCAATCCAATTGAATATCTAAAACCCCTGATTCACGAATCCAAAAATTCCACAAAGGGGTTTTTTCGAATCTACGGACTAATCAGGCAATTAAACATATAATCACACAATTCAAGTATCTAATTGCATTATTGAACACCTAATCGAACCAAATCAAACCAAATCTGAAAACCCCTAAATCTAGGGTTCTTCAACATTTCGGATTTTGCAAATTCAAGATCAATTAAGACTTAATCATGTAATTCATACTTCCAATTATATAATTAACCTATTAATCTACCGAAATTGAATTGAAATAAAAAACCCAAACTAGGGTTCTTCAAAAACTTCTCAAATTCGACCGATTTATGCAATTCAATCTCAAATTGAATCCGATACACTAATTTCAACACCAAGAACATGAATTAAATACTCCCTAGCTCTGATACCAATGTTGAAATTCAAGGCATGATTTCGAAAAATTTGGACATTTTCAAATCTGATCCAATAATCGAAATCAAACCCATAAACATATGTAAGTCATGTTCTTGAGACAAGGGATAGCAAACCGACCTCGATTTTGGTTAATTTGAGGCAAACCCGTGCAATTGTTTTTTATTTCAGAAATTACGGAATCACGTTAAACCCCAAAGAGGAGGTTCTCTACCCGGAATACTCCCTGGCTAGCTGAAATTTGGCTGCTAGAACAACTTCTCCGTCACGAATTGCAAGAATTATTCTCACGAAAAACTCAATTCGTTCGGTTGAGTTTTTCTCTCATGGAAGCAAACTTAATCATGATGTCTCATTTCACGATTTTTAGTGGCCACTTTTCTCTCATTTGGGCCTCGAGCCCAACTGCAAAATGATTGGGCTCAATATCATTGAGCCCAATTACATTAAATTGCAATTGAATTGGATTCTGATACACCAACATCCAATTCGCTCTCGTCCATGAAACCCATCAATTATGTCTCACATAATTAATTCTTAATATTTCAGTAGTGTTATCCGTGAAGAAATGGAGCAGTTACCTGTTAGGCTCCCCTTTCATCATAAGGGGTGACCAGCAAGCCTTGAAACATTTACTGGAGCAGAGGCTGCACATAATGACCCAACATAAGCTCACCTCTAAGTTGCATGGTTATGATTATGTGGAACAATATAAGAGAGGAGGGGAGGGGAGAATAAAGCAGATGATTCTTTATCTAGGTTCGGGCCTGAGATCAATTCAAACTGCCACAGTCTCTTTGAAGTAAAAGCAGAATCGATACAAGAAGTACTAGAGAGCTACGCAAAAGATTCAACCTTTTCTGACATCCTGCAAGGTAAAGCTGTTAGGGAAGGCTGCTATTCAGAATATTCGCTCCAGAGTGGGCTGCTGAGGCGTGGCACTAGGATCTGCATTGGGAGGGGAACTGTCTTGAAGTACACCATATATCCCCCTTGCATGATTCTCTAGTTGATGACATTCAGGGATACAGACCACCTTGAACAGGATCGGAATATGTTTCTATTGACCCCAAATGAGGAGAGAGGTAGAGGAATGGATGAAAGGATGTGAGGTGTGTGTTTGTAGTAAGGCTGATTCTTCAGCTCATGCAGGGTTACTGCAGCCGCTATAGATTCTTACCTCCCCATGGAGTAGCATTGGCATGGATTTTATTGAAGGTTTGCCAAAATCAGAAGGTAAATAAATCATAATAGTGATAGTAGATAGGTTCAACAAGTACAACCACTTCTTGGATCTAATTCATCATATTCAGTTGAAATGGTAACAAGAGTCTTTATTGATCAGGTTTATAAACTACATGGCCTGCCATGCGAGATTGTAACTGACAGGGACAGAGTCTTCACTAGTTTGCTATGGAGTGAGTTAATGAAGTTATCTAGAGTGAAGCTAGCACTTAGCTCAGCCTACCATCCGCAAAGTGATGGCCAAACCGAGCGTGTCAACAGGTGTTTAGAAACATATTTGAGGAGTATGTGCTCACAGAAGCCTAGTTCTTGGTGCAAGTGGTTACCCTTGGCAGAATTTTGGTATAACGCCACTCATCACAAAAGCACAGGAATGACTCCTTTTCGAGCAATTTATGGATATGATGCATGGCATATTCCCTTACCCTTATCTGCCAATGCAGTTGGAGTTACAGTCAAGGAGTTTCTATACCAGAAGGAAGAAATAATGGAATTGTTAAAGCAGAACTTAATGGAGCAGGAGAAAGGATGAAGGTCAATGCTAATAAACACCAAGTGGAACGCATTTTTAAAGTTGGAGACAAGGTATACCTTCCAGAAGTCCTTGCAGTTTAGGATCAATATGAAGCTATCCTCAATGTATTACGGACCATATACAATACTTGAAAAGATAGGTTATAAGCTGGATTTACCTGGAGGATGCAAAATACATCATGTTTTCCATGTGTCATTACTCAACGAAAGGCTTAAGGATAGAGAATCATTATCTTGTGAACCATCGGAGATGAAAGATGATGGGAGTTGTATAATTTTTTCAGTGAAGGACAGGAGGGTTAAACCTGGCAGAGGGGGAGATGTAACAAGCAACCAACCTGAAATTGTGCCACTTCTATCAGACTGGAAATTGAAGGCCAAAAGGAGCAAAAGACTGAAGAAGGAGAGAAAGGTTGTGATCACACAGGAAAAGGTGGACTAAGCTAGCTAAAGTCATTATTTGAAGAATTGCAATTTGTTACTATTTAACTAATTAAGTTGTGTTTTGATTTGTAATGAATTAAGTAGCCGTGTTAGACTTAGCCACACTTATGCCATGTGGAGGAGTATATCTCGAACGTTGTTCGATTTGGTCATTATGAAGAATTAGCAAATTTCATAAAATTCCATTCTTATCTCTTTCTTTGTCTTCTTCCCCAATCCCGAAGCTTCTTCCACCCAACCTCCAGGAAAGAATTTCAATTCTCGTTTTATTATATTTAATTGTAACTAGGAACCCACTACCTTTTTTTTTTAAAAAACCAATTTTTTATATAAATATAATATAAATTACATAGTTTATATATTTACAATCGGCCAACTCCAACAAATTGCCCTATGTGCATCTAGGCCAAATTTCTAATTACCTCCAATCATGCATCCTGTTGGTTGTGTGATACAATCCGTGAACGAGTATCCGAAGTCCTTCTGGTTGTTTTCGCCTTGAACCAAGTATAGGTTAGGATCTGCAGTTCCTGGAAAGTTGTTTCCAAGTTGGATTCAATGCTATTGAAGTGGATTTTGTTTCTCAGGCTCCATAATAGCCAGTTAGTGGCTATCCAAATTGTCCTCTATTTTTCCATGTTAGTTCCTCTTTGTTTTAGGCTCAAAAATTGATCCAGTGTGTTCAGTATATTGGGCTAGTTGTTAGGAGGTGTAGCATAATCTGGTATCTGCAGCCAAATCTTTATCTTCACCCATAGCTCACGAATGTACTTGCATTTGTTGAAAATGTTTTGTCCTAATTATGATTCTTCTTTGCATAGGGGGAATGGTATTTCCTGTTCAACAATAATGATTCCTTTCTTTTGCAGATTCTCTTTTGTTGGTAAGCTGTCTTGCATCATCCTCCAAGTGAAGATGGAGACCTTTGTGGGTGTGTATCTATTCTATGCTTGATTTAGTTTTCTGATTTCAGCCTCTGAAAATGGGTTTTGTTCTTGTTGCAGCATCGTACGGTAGGCCTCCTTGACTTTGTACCTTCCATCTGGGTTATTGACTATCAGGTATGCATCAGAACCTGTCTCTTCCATTTGTATTCCATGCAAGTAATTTGTTAGTTCAATAAAATCTCTCCTCTATTGCTCTCTTAATTCCCTTCTCCATTCCCACCTCTATGTCCACTCTCCTTCTTCCGAACTCCCATGCTTAGATACCCTCTTATGCCTCATTGTATCTATCTTGTACAACCGTGGGAATATTATTGCTAAGTTTTGATTCCCTACCCATCTATCCTCCCAGAAATCTATATGCTCTCCATTACCTATTTTCAGTCTGATGTTATCCTGAAACCAATTTCCCTCCACTGTTTTTTTTATATCCAACCATGTATTAGTTGTTTTTGAAGATCTCCTTGGTCTACTTCTCATTTCTCCTCTGTTATCACCCACCCCTATCTCTCTTTTTCCCCTATTACCACCCGTCCCTCTCTTCCGTATTTGGACCTCAATATCTCCTTCCACAAGTCCTCTTTTCCTTGAGAATTCTATCCCACCACCTTCCTATGAGGGCCTTGTTAAACACATCTACTCTCTTTATCCCTAATCCCCCAAGTTCAATTGCTAGGCATATTTTGTTCCAAGCTATCCGACAAATTTTCTTTTATCCATCCATGCTCCACAAAAAAAGGATCTACAAATGCTTTCTAGTTTTCGGTTTGTAGTTCTATGGGCAAGGAACATGAGAAATAGTACAATGGCAAGGCGGATAAAACCGAGTTTAGGACTACAGTCTTCCCTCCAACCGAGAGATTTACGTTGTTTCAAGAGACTAGTACCTTCCTGATTTTTTCCAAGACTGGTTCCCATGTATTTAGTCTTCTTGGATTGGCCCCAACTGGTAGTCCTAGGTATGTGAATGGTATATTACATACTTGACAGTTTAGGTATGCCGCCATGTCTTGCAATGCACAATTCGGTATGTTTGTACCCATTAGCTAGCTCTTTTCGAAGTTTATTTTCAGCCCTGATAATAGTTCAAAGTTATGTAGGATTGCTTTGATGGCTCTTACATTCTCCCTTGATGCTTTTGCAAAAAGGATCGTGCCATGCGCAAATTGTAAGTATGATAATTTCAGCTTTCCCTTCCCAATTTTCACTGGTTTGAATAGGTTAAGAGATGATGCCTTGCTGATCATGGCTGAAAGTCCTTCAGCAGCCATAAGGAATGAGAATGGGGATAGGGGATCCCCCTGCCTTAATCCTCTCCTTGGAAAGAACTCCTGTGTGGGGCTGCCATTTATAAGCACCGAGGTTGATCCAGACTGCAAACATTCCTTGATCCACCACCTCCAACAATTAGGTAATCCCATCTTCTCCATTATGTCTTGTAAGTACCCCCAGTTCACCATATCAAATGCTTTCTCGAAATCAATTTTAAAAATCAGAGCTGATGTTCCTGTGTTTTTCATCTCCTCTATTGTTTCATTGGCTATGAGAACCACCCCATCAATGATTTGTCTCTTTCCTATGAATGCCAATTGATTCTTAGATATGATATCATCCATTTCTCTGCTAAGTCTTACTGCTAGCACCTTAGAGATGATCTTGTACATGCTGCCAATCAAAGTTATTGGCCTGTAATTTGCAACAACTAATGGATTACAGTTCTTAGGAACTAAGGTGATATGCGTTGCGTTTCCTCCTATTGGAATTTTACAATTTCTGTAGAACTCTCTCATCATATCCATGATATCTTGCTTCATTACTGGGAGGAAGTATTTTATGAAGCCAAAATTCAGTCCATCTGGGTCTGGCCTCTTACCACTGCCACAGTTTCGGATTGCATCCAATACTTCAGCTTCACTGAAAGCACTGGACAGTCTCATTTTTACCTCTTGTGACAGTGTCTTCAGCTGTATATCCCCTAGTCTTGGCCTATGTTGATTAGTCTCTGTGAATCTACTCTTGAAGTGAATTTTGAAGCATTCTTTGACCTCTTCTACTTCAGCTATCCATTTCCCATTCTCCCAGATTCCTTGAATTGTATTTCATGTGTTGTTTCTTTTTACCCAATTCTGGAAAAATAAGGTGTTAGCATCACCTTCACTCAGACACTTTATTTTGGATTTTTGCGCCCACATACTGTCTTCCTTTCTCTGCAGGTTTGCTATCTTTTGTCTTATCCCTGCCGGCTGCTGTGTAAATATTCCATTATGATCCTCCTGTTCTGCTTGTTTCTCAATATCTCTTAATGTGTTCTGCAGTTTTTGTTTCGGTGATTCAATATCACCTGATTCAACTCTAGTCCATGCTCTGATTCTTTCTTTCAGCTTTTTGATCTTTTCTTTGATTCTGTAACCATCATAGCCACTGACATTTGTTGCTTCCCATGTTCTATTGATCATATTATTGTAATGAGGGGACTTCAACCAACAGTTCCACACCTTCATCGGCTTTGGTCCCCAGTTCTGTTTTTGCCAACTCAGCTTGACTATACAATGGCAAGATGATATGAATCTTTGCCGAACTTGTGGCAAAACCCCACATCAATTCAAGATTCCAAAAATCAAGATCTAAAATGGACGAATTTGTTGTGCTTTTGCATGAAGACAACTTGTGTCAACTAACGAGAAGTCACGATTTATGTAACCGAGAACGCCACCAAATAACCCCCTGAAGATAACCAATGTATCAACCAAGAATTAAGGATAAGTTCTTTAA
>JAOWBN010247496.1:0-11766 GCA_028565015.1 Pinguicula moranensis | reverse complement strand
CAGTGTCATATAGGCTGAGAAGATCGTCGTGCATGCAGTACAACATAGCAAAGCGTGCACTGCGATCCTTTTTAGCCAATGTCCCATATGTTGGATCCGTTTCAAGTGGTTGATCGATTGTGATGTAGTCAAGGACATCTTTTTCTTGCAGAAGTTATTGAATCTTCCTGGATCATATGTCGTAGTTTGTTCCAGTTAACTTATCACTGGAAGATAGATCATTAATCATGCTTTGGGGTGCCATTTCTGCAAGTATATTTGAAAGATGGACATTAGGCACAATTTCGAATTAGGTTGTCTTTGAGAGATTGTGATTATTAATTAATTAAAACTTAAAGCTCACTTGACCACAAGCCCGTTTAACTACATGGTTAAATCTATATATAAAGGCTACGTGCCTACAGAGATTAATACACGACTCACACAACTCATGCGTTGAGAACCAGAAATAATAAGTTTCTTTCGGCTTGTTCTCAATCATCCTAGGGGAGGAGACTTGGTTCGTGGATTTTAAAGGGACTTTTATAGCCCCTTCAACGTGATTAATTAAGTCCAGGAGACTACGATTCAAATACGCTTCCGCATCAATCAAGTATTGAATATTCGTTCTTCATTAGATTCGTTCTTTTGATTTAGATCCGATCTATGGTCATTAGTGGTATCAGAGCGAGTTTACCATGTGGGCCCCCGAAGGTGGGCCGTGCCCTAGAGAGGTGCACGCCCTGGGGGTGGGGTTTGGTACTAAATATTACTTGAATGAGGCATATTGGGGATATTAGCCCAAAGAACAAATCCGTGAGAGTTTCAGACCAGAACGGACAATATCAGTCAAGTAATGTGGGTAGTCTAAAAATTATGCAGAGATAATTTCTCATGTGTTCTTTTTATGCAATGATTGACCCTTCTTGAGAAGATCAAGTAGAGATTTTAGTTAAACAAGAATCATTATCTGTTGTTGCTAAATAATTTGCCAACATGGTTAGTTCCAATGTGCATGAATTTTAATTTTTCCAGACAAGAAGAAGGCTCCCAGAAAGGAAAACAAACACAGCGCCATGGAGTACTTCAAGGAATATGGGAAGCACGAACGCCACTTAGTTCTAATATGTCATGCAATTCTAGAAGCACTCATTTCATTGTTTTCTTGGCGCAGTTGTAAGTGATAAACTTGATGAAGAGAGCTCCAAGTATGGCAACTCCATCGGTGTGTTGGTTCAGGATTATTGCAAAGGGGATGTTAGTATATAAGAGGCTATGCAGATTTTACTTACGTCGGTGACTTTTTTTTTTCTCATGTTTTGATTGGTTTAAGATTAAGAAGAATACTTGTAATGAACTAGGTTATTCATATAATAATTTTGCTTTCATTTTAAGATGGTTTGTCTATTTTTAATAGACATAGACAATTCATTTCTAACCATGCAGGAAAGAAATACAATGAAATATAGTTTTTGCTTGTCCGTTGGATTTTGGTGATAAGAAAAAAGGCATTATTTTTACACAATTTTTTTTTTGTTTTTTTAAAGGCCAAATTTATATATATATATATTAAAGAAAATTATTTACATAGGGGAAACAAAAACTCGACTACCGTGCTCCTGAACACTTAGCTAAAGCTCTGGTCTACAGTGGTCGAGGCGAACTCCTTACAATATTAATCATTTTCTGTAAGGCTAGCCACAGTAAAACAAACAATCTCTGTGTAGACCACTGGATCGATCCTCATTCCACATTGTTTCTTCAACATCAACTATGTGGAATGCCTAGCTTGGCTTCAAAGAGTGACTTGAGTAGTGAAGATCGATTAGGGAGCATTACAGGTAGAGTGAAAATCTTCTTATTCTTATTCTTATTCCACCTTCAGTAGCTTCAAAGTGTCAAGCACCAGAGATTAGCATTGCTTAAACCAAGCTTCTTATTCCCTCCAATTGGATGTACCTAACCTGTACCGAAATAGAAAGATATCAAAGTAAAAGCACAAGACATGGGAACAAGTTAGGGAGCCGAAATACATGAGGGGAGAGGCTGTCTTAGTTGGATCTCCATGCCATCTGGTACTCGGGTATCAAGTCCTGCTTGAACCCTGAGTCTGCACAGATCTATTACTGGGGCTCAATCTATTGCCTTATGTGATATGGAATGCAACATTAAAACCACATTCCCTTTCTTCATCCAATCCTGTTACACAATTGTGTTATTAATATATAATATGATCGAGCCTGGTTGTGAATGGGTAAATAGTGTTTTTTTTTATAAATATGTAATAGGATTATTTTGATAAATCAATATATAAATTAATAATATGACAATAGTTATCCCCATTTTATATTGCGATACCAAATAAAATGGAACCATAAAGGTATTTTTTTGTGCATTTTTGCAAAAATACATGGGATTGAGTGCATTTAACCCTGGATATGTGTGACAAAAGTTATCCTAAAAGACCCCACCTTGACACTGTAGCTTAATTTCAATTTGACTTTCAAATCAAAATTATACTTGCATATTTAACCTTCCTAAAATAAGAGCAAAAGTTTGTGTTTTCACTACCTATTGACTAATCCATTCCTTATCTTAAAAGACATTAACTAATCCCTCATCCCAATCCCATGCTCTATTTCAAAAAATTATAAGGTCTATAAATAAATATATCACCGACCTAAAATATGAAAAAATCATGACTATGATTATTTTTTTTTTCGATATGTGTGTGATAATTTTAAAAGTAGAAAGTTTTTTTTTATCCACATGCACCTGGGTAACAAACCTTAGTCCCAACTATATAATTGAGCCCAGGGGCGGAGGCAAGGGGGGACCATGGGGGCCATGGTCCCCCCAGAATTTAAAAGAAAAAAAAGTACCTTTAAATTGTTTTTTGGGATTTGGTCCCCTCTACAATATTATATACTCAATGTTTTTAAGTTTGTACATAAACTCTGGCTAGATCAGTTGGTTGCTGCATTGATTTCTGTCTGTTGAGTGAAGGGATCGAAACCCATATTCGACGTTGATACACCATTTTTTGTTTTATAATAAACAAAAAGAAGAACTTCATGCTCCAACTTGGAATCGAACCTGAGCAAAACCATCTAAATCGAAGACACGGACCACTACACCAGCTGCATTTATAGAAGTTAATAAACATAATTAAATATTTAACTATCTAACTCATTTGAATTGTATATTATTTTTATAATTTTGGACAAACTAACCACTAGACCAAAAAACATAAATGAAGTTTTATTAACTTTAATCATCTTTATTCATACTTGTTTTAAATAGTTTTTTACTATATTTTTACACTTATTTAATATAATTATTTTTAATAGTCTAATATTTTACTGGATTGTTGATGCTCTAATATCAAGGGGTATTTTGTAATTATTTGTTGAAAATAACGATCATTATAATTATTGTCTTAAATATCTTAACAAAAATATTGATGAAATATCATTTTATCACAAATATTGTCTAGAAAACAAAAGTATTAATATTAAGTTTTTTATAGGTTGATTCGACTTGTTTTAACTCTTACCGTTTCTATCGCAATATTTGGATGTGCATACCGACAGAACTAGATTCAACTCGACCCGACCTAATCTGTTCCCCCAAAAAAAAATTGGCCCCCTCTCTATCAAAATCCTGGCTCCGCCCCTGATTGAGCCAACTCTACCCCTTAACCTACAAGAATTCGATAAAACATGAAGTAATCTTTCATATCTTGGCACAACTTATCAGTCTTTTAGTGTAGTATATTAATTGTATTTGAGGACTTTTTTTTTTGTTTAGTAGTAATAAATTGTAAAAGAAAAGAATTACAGATTATGAGTAGTATCTCCCCATTTTTGGGCGATCACTACACATTTTCACAACTTTTTACATATGTCACGGAAGCCTAAAATTACCGATAAATACACGAGGGTCGCTATTCCAATCACCTATCGTGACATTTTCAGGAAATTTGGATAATGTAGAGTGCCATAACCAAAGCTGAACTTGTATATGCTCAATCGTCTTTTTTCGGTCAAAAATACCATTTTCAAAACGAATAGTATTCCTTGCCTTCCACAATATTGTTTTGTCATAAAGATTTTCACAACTCGCGCCCTGCTATCGTAGACCACATGCCAATGTGGGCTAAGAAGAGATCCACAATATTGTTTTGTCCCACATAATTAAAACTGAACCATTGGTACATTATTGACCAAATCTTATAGGATTCATCACAACTACAAAATAAGTGATCAGTGGTCTCCGTCTGGAACGGACAAAATGCACATTTGCACTTCACTTGCTCAATATGAACTCCTCTCGAAATTAACTTGTCCGAAGTAGGGATACGGTTTTGAATTGCTCGCAGCAGAAAGTTACGGCATTGCTTGGAGAGTTTTTACTCTAGACTAAAGATAATGGCTCATTTATTTGTTGCCATAGTGGATCCGGATTGAGGGCTTCATCACGCATGGACTTATATGTTGAAGCAGCCGAATAAAGTCCATTTGAGTTAATTTTCCATCTCCAGACATCAGCTCCCAGAATCGGCGCGAATGATCTCATTTCTTCTTCTGATTCTTTAATCAACAATATTTCATCACTTCAAAACGGCAATCTCCATCCCCAATTAATCCTCCAATTTCCGTCAACCTTTATCCACTTTTGTGCAATAGATACATGCTTATCAACCTCCTTTGCATATAATCCGGGAGCACGATCCATAAGCGAAATTCCATTGAACCATTTGTCCTCCCAGAAGCGAGTTCGAGCACCATCTGATACACAACGATTTATCCAAGAATTGAACCAGTCAGAGTTTCCAATTTTTAGTCCTACTTCACGCCACCAACAAGTACATTTTCTCCTCATCGGCAAATTCCCCCAATCACCATTTATAAGTTCTGGCACAAAATATTTTGAGATAATCAAATCTCGTCATTGTCCTCGAGATTCTGTACGAAGTCTCTAGCTCCATTTGCCTAGAAGGGCCAAATTGAAAGTGGCCAGGTCGAGAAAACCGAGGCCCCCCTTTTCTTTTTGTTGACACAAATATTCCCATTTAATCCATATAATGCCTTGTTTCGAAAATGTTGTTTTCCAAAGAAAATCACGGTAAATACGAATCATAGCTTTGATCACAATGTTTGGAGCCTTGTAGATCGAGAAATAGTAAACCGGCATACTTGTTAGCACACTTTGAATCAATACTATCTTTCCACCGAAAGATAGACAATTATTTGCCCACATTTGCGTTTTCTGTATCATGTTCCCAAGAAGCTGTTGCCAACTTTTTGAAAATTCGGATTGCATCCGACCGGAATTCCCAAATACATGAAAGGGATCTGCATAACCGATGTATATAGAAATACATCTTCGCCCTCGTTCTTTTTTATGTGCTCCATAACCATCAACGGTATGGCTAGAAAGTCCAAGAAAGATTCTGGAGAAGCCAGTAAGGGGTCAAAGCATCCTACACAGCCTGCTGACATGTGCCCGCCTCCATATTCGATCCAGAAAACTGTGAATCATTGTAATTCAATGGGAGGAAAATCATCAACTTGTTCTTCTAAGGTTGTGCAGCAACCTGCATTGAACTTGAGTTCCCCATTCAACTTCGTCTTTTTTCGCCATTGATAGACATCTTGCCTCCTCCTGTCCCTTTACTCTTCCTTCTCATTATGATGTTCATGGATTGAGAGAGTCGGTTGTGGTGCCATGCATCTAGTGTTGACTATTTTTAGGATTTCAGAGTTTGTATCTAGTTAAGAGAACTAGTAGAAAGTTTAGAAATGAAATCTTATTTTATTAAATAATAGCCCTTGAACTTATATAGGGTACACTTATCACATTTATTGTAACTACGTCCCTAGACTATGAATAAATACCAACGCTCCAACTCAAAATGGGCGAAAGATATCTTATAAGCCCATCTCTTTCATAGTCTATCCAAATATACTGAACTAAGACCCCTTTGTAAGACCATCAACAACTTGCTCCTTGTGGCTACATGTTTCAACTCCAGTAGTCCATTGTTCAACTCCTCCTTGATGAAGATTTCAATTTTCACATGCTTGGTTCTATCATGCTGCACGGGATTATTGGCAATACCGATTGTTGATTTGTTGTCGCACCAAAACTTCAACTGGATTCCCATGCCCATGTTGAACTCCACCAACATGGATCTCAAACAGATCATCTCTACAACACTCAAGGTCATGACTTTGTACTCCGCCTCAATTGTAAAACGAGCAACCCAATTTATTTCTTACTCTTCCAGGCGACCAAATTGTCTCCTACGAACATGCAGCATTCAGATGTGGACTTTCTGTCATTAACACAACTATCCCATTCTGAATTACAATAGCCCTCAATGTTAAAGTGCCCGTTCTTTCGAAAGGTCAGTCCCTTCCCTGGTGCACTCTTCATGTACCTCAGAATTCAGTAAACTGCATCCAGGTGAACCCTTCTTAGGATCATACATAGTATCGGTTCACTACACTCAAAGCAAAGGATTTATCCGGACGAGTATGGCTAAGATATATCAATCGGCTCACCAATATTTGGTATCTCCCTCTGTCAACCGGTTCACCAGCCTCTACACTCAACTTCAACTTTTGATCAATAGGCACTCTAGCAGGCTTGCAACCCAGCATAATTGTCTCCTTAAGCAAGTATAGAACATACTTCCTTTGGGAAAGAATAATCCTCTTGGGCCCACGAGTCACCTCAATCCCTTGGAAGTACTTCAATTCTCCCAAGTCTTTCACCTTAAATTCCTTCCCTAGTTTCACCTTCAGCCTCACGTAGAGGTGGGCACCCGCACCGCACTGCACGATTTATAAGCGTGCGCATGCCAAAGAAATGCACATTTTTTTAACATGCATGCCGTTCTAGGCACGCAAAAAAAAATGTATCGTGCCAGGCTAGCCCGGGTGCAAATGGCGCACGTACATTAATACATTTTTAATTTTTTTTTTATTATTTAATAAAAATAATAGTGTAATTAAATGAAATTTTATTAAAAAATAAATTCAGGTGTGGGTCAGCCCGCACTGCACGCATAGTTTGTAGGCTGGATTTTTAAGCCCGGCACGGGCACATTTTGTAAAACGAGCGGGTATTACACACATTTTCTGGAAAAAAAAAATTGTCCCAAACGCACGCATATTTTAATTCGGGCAGTTTAGGCATGTTTGCACATTTTTTTTCGTTGCGTGTCATGCCTAGCCCGTTTTCATGTGCACGTTTGCCTGTCTCTAACCTCATGATCCCATCCTCATCATCAGCAGTGATGATCATATCATCCACATACACTGCAAGCATAGTGATATGACCTCCACCTCGACTGAAAACTACAGTATGGTCAACATTGGTCTGTTAGTACCCCATGTCAACCATAGTCTTCTTGAATCTATCAAACCAAGCTCGAGGAGATTACTTTAACCTATATAAAGACTTCTTGAGCCTGCAAACCTTACCAGTTGTCCGGTTGGTGCCAAAACCAAGTGGGACCTCTATATACACCTTTTCCAACAAGTCATCGTGAAGAAAAGCATTCTTCACTTCAAGCTGGTGCAGTTTCCATCCCTCATTTGCTGCTATGGAGACCAAAGTTCTAATTGTCCTTATCTTTGTTACTAGTGCGAATATCTCATCATAGTCAACGTCATAAGTCTGGTTGTACTCCTTCACAACCAACCATGCCTTGTAGTGTTCCACTCTAACCCTATGGGTTTTGCTTCACAGTAAAGACCAATTTGCATCCAACTGCATTCTTGCCATGTCGTAGTGATATAAGCTACCAGGTTTTATTCTTTTCAATAGCCTCAAGTTCTTCTATCATGACAACACTCCACTGCCAACACTTAGAAATAGAGATAATGCCGAAAGATGCAATGAATTCTCCATGTTTGGGTGATATGTAAGAGTATGAGATATGGTGAGCAATATCATATGAGAACCTATATCGGTCAGGTGGTTGCCTCGCATTACTGCGAGCAGTCCGTCTTATCTGTTGGGGAGTGGAAGGAGTAGGGAAAAGAATAATATCACCTGATGAACCTGAGCGGTCTATGGTGGATGGTGCAGGTGATGATGTCTGTAGCAGCCAATGACATGGGACATTGGATAAGCACCAATAACTCTCCAGTCTCTAGTCTCCTCCTCGTATACACTATTGGCTTCCCTGAGTCTCTCTCTCATCATATGACTCCTCTTGTCTCCTCGTGTATACTATGGACTCCCCCTGAGCCTGAATCTCTCGCTTTCTCACCATCTGACTCCTCATTAGCCAACACCTCCTCCATCGGATCCACAATCAACTCACTGACCAGACAAGGAATATCCCCAACTCTCACAATCCTCAGCTCACCACTGTCACAATTACTCTCCTCCTTTCGATGTATACTTCCAATATCTTATGAGTAATAAAAAAAATGAGGATACCCCATGGGATAAGTGTTACTTATGTTCCTAAAATGTGACATCCATACTCACAAATAGTCTTCTCTCAACTGGGCTACAACGCGCTTAGCCCTTCTGAGTGGTGGAGTAACCCACAAAGAAACTCTTGATCGCCCTAGGATCCAGTTTACCTATCCCCATCCTGTTGTTTTGCACAAAGCACACACTTTCGAAGATCCTCAAAGTAAGAGTATCTGGTTTTGTACCTTTCCATACCTGAAAGGGGAATTTCCACTCCAAAATTCATGAGGGCATCCTGTTAATCATTAAAGTAGTTGTCAGAACTGCTTGGCCTCGTAGGTACTTTGAAACATTTATCGCAATCATCATACTCTGGGCAACCTCAACGATTCTTTCTTTTTGCTACCCCATTCTTTTCTGGTGTGTATGGACAAGTAGTCTGATGCTGAATACCCTGGAATGACAGATACTCCTCAAATGCCTTGTTGGTGTACTTTGTCCCATTATAAAATTGTAAAGACTTCACCACTGCTCCATAATGAGTCTAAACCCCTTTGTGCTAATTTTTAAAACATGCAAGCACGTCACTCTTAGTCTTCATAAAGTAGAGCCAGGTGACCCGAGAGTAACAATCTATGAATGTCACAAAGTATCGAAATCCATTGAATGTTGGTGTGGGACAAGGGCCTCATATATCAGAATGCACTAACTCAAAGGCACGGAAGGTCCTGCTACTAGAACTGACATACGAGCTCCTGGTGTACTTACCCAAATCACATGCATCACAAAAGTGTCTTCATCAACCTCTACAACAGGTGGGGATATAATTGACTCAAAGTTGGGGAGGAATGGTGGCCCAACCGCCTATGATGAAGTAACAATAAGTTTTTCGCACTCATCCCGTCTCCTCCAAATTTTTCAACTAAGGATGAGAGGGCTGAGTCCATTCCCTCTCGATCCATATATCACAAGCCACTATGCCATTTTTCTGTCCCAATAATCCTGTTTGTTCTCTTCTCTCGAAAGATTATCTTTGGAATATCAAACAAAATAGTGCAGTTTAGTTGGTGGACAATGGCTAGACAAAAGATTTACAGGAAAAGAAGAAGCATGCAAGACTTTGGACAAAGTCAAAGTGTTGGTGCATTGCACTGTACCCTTACTAGCCACAGGTTGATCTGTACCATCAGTTGTTTTAACACTAAACGGAACTGTTAGTCTAGTATAGGAAGATAACTCCCTTGCATTACCCGTCACATGTATGAATGCCCCAGAATCTGATGATCCAGTAGTGGGAAAAGAGGTAAGGACCCGAGTATCATCCCCCCATCCTCCACCCATGCTGCCTACATCAAGTGCCCTATCTCTCCATAGTGGTAACACCTGCAAGTCTCCCCTCGCACAACAGTGAAGATAGTGGTCTTAGTCTGGTCATTCACTTCCTGTATGAACCCGACTAAGACTTTCATAACCTCAGGATCGAGTTTACTCAAAGCCTTCAATCCCTTACCTACCACATTATCCTCATTTTTGGTCATCTTCCACACAACTACTCCACAATCAACAACTCAATGAGTCTTCAATTCACAACTTACAAGCCACAATCTATCACATCACCGCATCAACAATCCACAATAATCAATATCAATGTCCAACACTTGGATACTCAGCTTATGCGAACAACATCATTCCAATCCAACACATATCAGTCAACAATCAACAAAAATAGACCATTATCTTGAGTTTTCGACTCACTGGTTTTTTTCCCTTTCCTTTAATAAAGCCCGTGGGAGGTTTCCATTTTTTCTTTTCTTTCTTCCTTGTTTCCCTTTCCTTCGCTCAAGCCCGTGGGAAGTCTCCACTATGGAAAATTCTGGCAACTTGGAGACGTCCGATGTGAGGAATCCTCCTCCTTTAGCATGACTCATTGCATGTGCGATCACTGGCGACCATCACCACTATTGGAGCCGTGCAGCGGCTGTGCAGCTGCACGGGACGGCGGCTCGGAGGTGCACCCGCATGGACAGTAGTGCAGGTTTGTAGTCACGGGCTCACAAACTCGTGCACGAAGGTCTGACGGGTGCTAGGGTTTGGTGACGGCATTTTCCAGCAGCAAGAAGGTTCAACGGCGGCAGTTTCCAGTGACAATGGCAGCATGAACAATGGGCGAAAACTATGAATTTTCTAAAGCTCTGATACTAAGATGAAAGTTTGGAAATGAAATCTTGTTTTATTGTTAGACATATATAGAGTACACTTATCACATTTATTAAAACTAGGTACCTAGACTTTGAATAAATACCAACCGTACTCAACTTTAAATTTCTTTATTTCCTGCTCCGATCAAAACTTTTGTTTGCTTGTGACTGGGATATCAGGTAGATAATGATCCTTGTTACTCGGTTAAATTATGACCCTTTTGAAATTCAAATTCTGAGTTATGGAGAAGTAGGTTTTAAGCAATTTGTGCTTCTATTGGGACCTTTAATAGCATTTTCGTAAATATTTTTTTGGAATTTTTATTTTCTTTAGTACCTAATTTCTTTTATATAATTATTTTTTATTTTTTTGAGATGAAGTTTTTGAAGTTTTTTAACACTTATTTTAAAAATATTTTATGATAGAAAAACTAAAACAAACACTATTTCTTCTCTTCCTTTTATTTTTTAATTTCTCAAATACTGCCCGAATTCCTCCCCCACCCCGAAGAAAACCTTAAATATAAAGTAAAAACAAAAATCAAAACAAAAATCAGAGTAGATCGTTGTAAGTTTCTAAAACACGCTTGTGTTTATATGAAACTTCGCTTCAACTCGAGAATAGGATAACCGCATTATTTCATCGAATCTCAAAATGTCTACACAAGATGAACTTTTATACCATAAACCCTGAGAAAAAACCTTGTTCACTGTTGCTCCATTAGACCTTCAAAAGTCCAAACCATTTCCCTCGTTTTAATTTTCCATGCTAATCATGCACCGGAGCCCCTCTCCACGCAGCATGTACTCAAAAGCCTTGTTGATCTCGGAGAACTTAATTCTGTGTGTGATGAACTTCTCCAGCTCCAGCTCCTGGATATAACAAAGTAGAAGCCATTAGGATGTGCACGTCAATATATATATTTTCATTAGATCACAAGTTTGAATACTGATATTGTTCGATCGATAACAAATATACCTTCCTCATATACATTTCGACGACGCCCGGTATGTCACTTCTGGGCTTATAGTTGCCAAAGAAGGTTCCTTTCAGAGTCCTCTCATTCAATAGGTTGACAGGGTGAGTTTTGAATGCATCATCTTTGTTCGGTACTCCAACGAGCACAGCAACACCCCAACCCTGAGACCG
>JAOWBN010247485.1:0-11767 GCA_028565015.1 Pinguicula moranensis | reverse complement strand
GCTGGAACTTAGTGTTGCAGATCTCTATCAAGTCTCTAATGGATCTTCTAACCTCCTTGCAAGCTTGGTCTTTAGTTTGGTTGACCTCATCATATCTTGCTTTACACCTGTAAAGCCAAAGAGACCTTGTTAGCACCACTGGAAAAATAGCACTTAGAAAACCTGTAAGCCCTGCTCTATTCATAGTCTCATGCCATTGTATAATCCTTCCTTTCCAAGTCTGAGGATGTCGGAACCTCACACCCATCCATTATCTCTGCCGCTCTCTGCCATATATCCTGTGCCAAATCACCCCCCGAGAAAATGTGGTTAATTGTTTCTTGTTGTCTCTCCACGCAGCAATGGCAAGCTGACACCGTAACCACCCCTTTCTTTGCTAGACATTCATCGGTTGGTAGGCACTGTTGCTAGGCTTTCCAATAGAGCATTGATATTTTCATAGGTAGTCCTTTGAACCATAAGGACTTCTCCATTGTACTTTCTTCAGTTGTGCATCTCATAGTGTCCCATGCCGACTTCATGGAAAAAATTTCATCTGGTTCAGGCATCCAGAGGACCCTATCTTGCTCTTCAATTTTCTTAGGAGGTTTCAGCTGCGGAACTTCCTCAGTGGTTTCACCCTCAACAATATGTTCCAGCATCTCAACATCCCATGTGCCCTCTTGAGTGAACTCCCTGATTTGGGCAGATTTCCTCCCAACCTCCTGTATCGTGGTTACTAGAGGACTAAAACTCATCCACTTGTCAAACCAGAAGGAAGAATTTCCTTGTCTTAGTACAATTTTGGTTTGCTCTAACTCTTCAGCTCTCATCATCATTGCATATCTCCAGAACCTAGAATCTTGCATCCTTACTTGCCTTTCCATATGTATTTTAGACTGTTGTATTTGGCTTTTAGGAACCTAGTCCACAGGTTGTCTTCAGAAATCAACTTGAAGTAGAGCTTCATATCCATAGTTTTTTGCACATCAACCAGATCTCTAACCCACCCCCATGCCTCCTTCACCAACTGGTCTGTATATCTTCCTCCAGCTCCTCCAGGGTATTTTTTCCTTACCTTGAATATCTCCCCAAAGAAAATCTACAAAGGTTGTTCTGATGTCTTTCAGAATGCCCTTGGGGAGTTTTAGAACAGACATAAGATGAATAGGCAGACTGTTCATTACGTGTATGATCAGGATTAATCTGCCACTTTGAGTCAGCTTTCTGCCCCTCCATCCTGCTAATTTTTTCCTCACTTTACACAGAAGTGGCTCCATTATTTGTCTTGTTAGTCTCCCCGAATGCAGAGGCACCCCTAAATAATCCATTAGCATCATCCCTTCCTTGTAACTTGTATGCCTTTTATTATGTATCTCCTTTCTAGCCCTATACTCTCTAAAAAGAACACTGCAGTTTTCCTTTCACAAATTCTCTGTCCTGACCAGTTGCAGTAGGTATCCAATACTTTTTTCAACTCCTTGATAGATTTAATGTCCCCACTGGAGAATACCAATATATCTTCTACATACATCGAGTGAGATATCACGGGTGCTCGTATTGGGTGTAAAAAGCTTCTAATTTTCCCACACGTAAAGATATTTCTTATCATACATGAAAGAGAGTCCTGAAACAGCATAAAAGATGAGAAGAAACTGGGTCCCCTTGTCTTAACCCCTGGATGGATTGAAAGAAACCAAGAGTTGTCCCATTCATTGCATGGAGTGTCATTGCCCTTTACGTAGTTCGTAAGAAATTCAATCAGTCTCTATGAGAAGCCCTTAGCAGAAAGAACCTTTTTCCAGATTATAAGCTTTTTCCATATCTATTTTAATCATAACATTGTCTCATTTGTTCCTTCTATTTATCGAATGGACTATTTCTTGGGTCATTGCAATGTTATCAAAGATGTTGCGTTGAGGGACAAATGCACTTTGTTCCTCACTGATTAAATTGGACAGTTGTGCACTCAGCCTTCGTGCCAAAATCATTGCCATTACCTTATACACCACTGTACAGAGGCTGAGTGGTCTAAATTTGGTGAAACTATCAGGGTTTTGTACTTTAGCAATCAGTGTAATCAGATTGGATCTAAACATTACAGGCAACATTGCCCCTTCAAAGAATTCTTTGGCTGCTCCCACTAGGTCAGCTCCCGTAATGGACCATGTTAACTTGAAAAACTCTGGCCCAAATCCATTTTGACCTGATGCACTCGTACTAGGAATAGACCAGAGTGTTGTCTTCACCTCTTCCTCTGTTGGTGCCATACACAGACTATCATTTGCATTAGTGTTCAGCTTATTCTCAAAGAGGCCCTGTAGCTTCGGCTGCACAATCTGTGATGTAGAACTCATTTGTTCCTCAAATAAAGACACTGCTGCTTCATGTATTTCCTTAGCTCCTGTGATGGTCACCCTATCCTCCATCCTCATCTCAGTAATTGCTCTCTTGTTGTGCCTCATTCTCAAGGACGATGGAAAATTCTAGAGTTCTTATCCCCCTCCTTCAACCAGGTTTTTTTTGCCATTTTCTCAAGTCTGCTAAGCTCTCTGGATTCCTAAATCTGCATATCAGCCTTCAGCTCCAGATATTCAACCTCCAGCTCTACCGATCCTTGCTCCTTCATACTTTGGTCTAATAATTCAAGATTCATCTCCAAGTCTTTAATATGTAAATCCACTCTCCCAAACACATTAATGTTCCACTCATTCAGGACCTGTCTCATATTTTTCATTCTTTTGCCCTAGCGAATACAGTCCCTCTATCAGGTGAGGAGAAGACCAAGCACTCTCCACCATCGGAAGAAATAGATCACTTAACCCCCACATGTTAGGAACTTGAAGGGTCTGATCCTATAGGAAACCATACTTTCGTCCATAGTCACCAACAAAGGTGAGTGGTCTGAGGATTTTCTCCTAAGTAGGTGGTAATATCCAATGGGGTTCAATTCCAAGAACTCTTCATTGACCAAAACACGGTCTTACTTAGCCCAAGCCCTACTTCCATCGCTCTGTCCATTACACCATGACATCGCGTTCCCATTATTCTTCAATTCCACTAAAGCACAATCCTGTATACATTCATTATACTCTTGGATTGGCATGAGCAACCGCGCGGATCCCTCTTTCCTCTCCCTGTTTGTTCTGAGTACGTTCAAGTCCCCCAGCACCATCCACGAGGAGTTATCCGGTTGAATCTCGCGTAGGTATTACCATAATGCCCTACTTAATGGGTACTGACATTTACCATATACCATTGTAACCCAAATTTCCATCCCCGCTTGCCTCTATTTGCCTGTAATGGCTTGCTCATGAGTAGAGATCCCTTCAAATGCATCAGCTTCTCCCCCAAAAAACCATAGTTTCTCATTCTTGTTTTGATTCTCTACACAGTACGATAACTATATAGATTTTCCAATCCAACTCATTTTTGTCTCTGCTAGAAAAGGTTCTAGAAGTCCAAGCAAACTCACCCCTGCCAGCATACCCTGTTGCTGCATATATTTGCTCTATTTTTTCACTCTGCAATTCCAGAATAATGCCTTACCTTCCATTAAATAAATGAGGATTATTGAGCAATCTTGCTCGCTTGCTCTCTGTGGAACTAGGAGAGCCACCACTTCTAGCAATAAAAGGAAAGCTTCATGAAGGCCTTAGCCGACCTCCGGACTCCACCAGCCGGTTCAAACTAACCAAGCTTTGCCTTCCCATTCCTTCTGTCCTTTTCTTCACCATCCAACCCTCTGCGTTTTCTTGTGACCCATAGGAATTTCCTTTGCTTTTTTGGGCAGTCTAGAGGGGTTCGCCTCACACTTCCTTTTTCTTTTGATTTGTGCTTGTACACCATGACTAAACCAGGACCCATAGGTAATTTAACCTCTTCATGTCGGTTTGTCACCCTCTCAGAGACTCCCTACCCTATTTGACTGACCTCACTACTCAGTTGTTCCTCTTTCACTATCTCACCCTAGTATGTTCCGGGCTCTTGGTCAATTTGAACCACCTTCGATTCAATTGTGAAATCATTTGTCTCCGGAAGATCCATAGGTTTTTTATTATTATCCACCGTATTAGAACTCACAATCTGTCAAGATAACTTTACGTGTTCCGAATCCTTGGCTTCCTTTTGTGAGCTGCTGTCGGTCATTAATGCTATGTCTTGCCCCTCCGTACATGTGTCCCGCTGCCATCTAGTCTCATCTTACTTATTGACCCCTCTTTTGTCAATGATGGGCTAGTCATCTTCTCTATCGGAGTCCGATTTAGCGTCACCAACGCCTGAGTTTCTTTCGTATCTTTTGCAGGTGGATCAACTGCAAAAGTTTCTTTCGTATCTTTTGCAGGTGGACCTAACACCGGCCAGTCTCGCGCATTCAGCTTCATAATTTGGCTAGGTTACATGCTTCTTACTGGGTTCCTATGCCATTGGATCCATTCCTCAGTCACCTGAATCGGGAATTTCACCAATTTTATCACAAGGGTCATTTTTGGAATCTCTTCACCCATTTCCTTTTTACGAATGAGCAACCTGACCAAATCATAATCCTGAACATCCATCAATCTGTCCTCAATCTGGACAAGAAAGCCCAGCGCAGCCGCCTATTCTTCAAAGAACCATTGATTCCACACCTCCATCGGGACACCGAAAAACCGCATCCATCGATTATTTGGATGATTTGAATGGAGTCCATCTCTTTACTCCGGACAATCCTACCTTGTGCCACTTTTGTTCCAGTTTCTCAAATTCCTCCATCGCCGCTGTAGACTCAATTTTAATCAGAACCTAGGGCCCAGAAAGAAGGGAGACCTCTATCTCTTCCAGGCCTTTTCAACTTCGGATTTCCTTTTGAATCGCCACTCTCGCCACCCCCTAGAGTATAGCAATGAAACAGAGTTTGAGCCATCCCGTCTCCTCCTCTGTAGGTTCGAAGTTTATCTGTATTAGCTTCGGTGAATAAATGTCCTAAGTAGGTTGCCCCACCTTGTGAACCAGCATCTCCCACGCAGTTCCTTGTTTTTGTCCTGACAAGATGAAAGACTTTTGGTAACAGACAATGTTGGTTTTAACAGTGCGTCCCTTGACCATTATGCCATTCAGGTCGTTCACTGTCCTTCCAATGCTGTCCACCTATAGAAATCGCACAAATCTGAATCGGTTTTCGGCTTTGTCCAACTTCCTTAGAATAGTGATCGTATCCACCTTTTTGAATTCCTCAAATCTTCCCTCATTTCTTTCTCCGACTAGTCCGGCAAAAACTCTGAGGAGTAGAAGGTCACACCTTGCTCGTGGACGGTATTCAGGTCAACCCATTTCTTCTTACCAGACTGCGAACTGTCTGCTTTGTCTGGAAGTTTTCCTTTTTTTTACCTATAGCAGTCGTCCAGGGGGCCTCGCTTAAACAAAAGTCTGTTATTCCACCATTCTCCGGCTGTGGGTTACCCAGAGCCGGATCAAAAACCTCAACCTCCATTGGAGGCCACGTGACGTGTGTGAAAGTGCGCTAGAAATTGTAGAGAGAGCCGATAGCAAAATTTGTAGAGAGAAATAGTCGTTATGAAAAGCAAAATTTCAATGGCTTGGCTCATGCCTTAAGCATGAGCTAAACTTCTAAGTCCAGGGGCGCAATGTAGCCCTTGAAGAACTCGGGGAGATTATTAAATGTTTACCTTATTTTATTTGTCTTATTATGTTTGATCTTGTTGTTCTTCATCTTCGCCTATTTATGTTTGGCCAGCATAAATTGGTACACTAAGCATAATGGGAGGTCGAGAGACACGAGTAATGATAGACATAGCAAGGTCCACACCGATTTCTATAGCATGAAAATTGACTCTAGAATCGGTGCTACTGTGTGAGGATCACTTGAGAGCAATATCTCTAGTTTGTTTGATTGAGACATCGAGAGATGCTCATCTATAAATCAAAGAAAGACGAGAGATAATAATCTAGGATAGGTGAATTCGGTAGGCATAATATGATAATTGGTACATGCTTAATCAAATTATAATTCTACCCGAGAGACTCAAGTGGTGAAGTTGCACTCCCCTGGATGTTTCCATCCTCTGACCTCGAATTATACTTATTCCGCTGCATTTTAATCATCTTTGTTCATTGTTTAATTCATAGGTTAATGACTAGATTAGTATCAACCCAATTCTATTCGGTTCAAATTGCACAAAGCTTGTGAATGTTAGTGATTTTTTAACCCAATCCTCGTGATTTGACATTCTTATCATTACTTTATTACTTGTGCAACTTGTACACTTGCAAGTAAAGTGCAACAAGTTTGTGTGCATCAAATGTCAGGTTTTTTGCATCAAACATTGTTACTGCTCATATTTCTGCCGGGTACTAAGATTTAAACTTGTGTTTAGCATTTCATTTTCCTCTAACATGTTTAGTTGTTTGTATGTGTTGTGTTACTTAGGATGTCGCGCAGGTAGAGAGGCAGCTTGTTCACTATGCTAAGAGTGATGATCCATTTTTGAGCGAGATGGCCATGAGCATGCATGTCAAGTTCGAAAAGTATTGGGTAGCCCTCTCTCAATTGGGCATAGAACCCCAACGATCTAGCTCTCAGAGGCCACATAACAATTTCTTAATGATTGCTACCCTACTGGATCCACGAGCTAAAATGAAATTGTTTGCTTGGTGCTTTGCACAAACCATGGAACAAGACAATAGAGCTATTGCGTATCAATTTGTTTGGAGTACTATTCAAGGGATCTTCGATGAATACAACAAGCAGTATGGAAATTCATTCTCCAATGAGAATATAGCAGGGACGAGTGGGACGAGTGAAGAAGCAATGTTTGGCTTTGCAGGTATGACGATTTCATTAACCCGATGAAAAGAGTTGAAGAAGTTTGAGCTTAATATATATCTAGATAATCCATGCCTACCGGTATCAACAAAGCTCAACATTTTAGGATGGTGGAAGGGGAATGAGTCTGTGTATCCAGTTCTAGCTCAAATCCCAAGAGACGTGCTTGCTATACATATTTCCATTGTGCCCTATGAAGTCGTCTTCAGCATCGGGGGACGAGTATTGGATTCTAATAGGAGTTCATTGGCTCCCACCATCATTGAGGCACTCATCTTAACATAGAATTTTTTGAGGACCTCTACTACCGGAATAGAGACGATGGACGATACTGAGGATCCAAAATCATACAAGGTCGAGATCGGTAAAATCTAAACTTGTATTATTTGTTGTTATTGTTCTAATATGTCTCTAAATTAGTTTTATTGTGATATACAGAGCTCAACCAAGATCCTCGAGAATTCATGAACCATTTTGTACCTTGAATTAGTGATTAAATTCTCAATTTGTGGTTTCAATTTATGGGATTATTCATTATCTGGTTGACTGAATATGAAAACTTCTATTTGTGACTGAATAGGATTTCTCGTATACGTTTTGGCATTTTGCAATTGCGAAAGAAGTGCTCGAGGAAGCTAAGTTGATCACTTGGAATTGGTCAATTGGAAGTTGGGATAATGATCCATTTTATTTTGAAAACTTATAAGTTTTTTTCATGAATCGAATATGCAGCTATGGAATATAACATCACATGATCTATAGGTGTTTTATGACTGAATTGTTGATGGAAACAGGAAAATGCAGTAGGCTACAGGTGTTTTTAATTTTATTTTTTATGCCGGCCGTGACACCGACATCACCGACAACCAACACCAATCGGTCATGGTGGTATCTGTGGTGGTGGCAGAAGAAAAATTTGCCACCACCACTTTGTCGGAATCGATGGCGGAACAAGCCATTTCGCCACCGACACTACCAATTCACACTCTAATGATTTGGATCTACATTTTTTATCTTTTCTTTTGTCATTTGGATCCTTCTTGGGTATACCCTCCTGTGATGACATTTATTGGATTCTGGTTGCTTTCTTTCTATATAGTTCTCTCATTGTCATGTGGTTGATAGTGGACCAATTGTGTTTCTTTGTTGTAGTGTAGAAGTCATTCCTGTAAGTTACTTATTTGGATAAGTCTTTCGATTTTGTTTTTGAGATCTTCACACTCTTTTGTTCGGTGTCCATGGTCTTTATAATATCTACAAAACTGGTGGTTGCCTCTTTGTTTTTGTGGCCTCATCCGTCGAGGTGGGGGCAGTAGTCCTTGTCGCTCGGCCACAAAAAAAACTTCTGATTGTGAAGCATTGAGGGTGTAGTAGTTGGGATATCAAAGTGATTTCTTGGATGACATTTCTTCTTCTCTTTTTTCAAAATGCCTTTTCCAAGCATCTTTCATTGGAGGAGGTGGGAGGTGGTTTAGATGTTTGGCATTCATTTGTAGATTGGCATCCTCAATCCTAATGTGTTTTTGTTGCAAGTCCATCAATTTGTCCAATGTGTAAGGTAGGTCCGCTATAAGTTCGTCCATTAACATTCCTACTTAGAGGGCATGTAGTAGGAAATTCAAACGCATTTCTAAAGAAAGGTAAGGCAGATTTAGACAATCACGATCGAATCGGTCTAAGAAATCCGCCTGCAGTTCTCCTTCATTTTGCTATATCTATAACAGGTGCACTATGGATATTGGTTTCTTTTTCTGCTTGGCAAAGTTTCGAAAGAATTTTTGAGTGAAATCCTTGAGGTTGGTGATGGAACCTTCAAGTATGTTGAGAAACAAATTTTGAAATTTTCTTGTCATTGTTATGACGAAGGCACAACTGGCCATGGCTTCAGACTCTCTGATGTCTCCAGTTGAAGGAGACAACTATTGACATGTGTCCGGGGGTCCCCTTTCCCGTTGTATATGGTCATCTTCTCAGGTAGTTTATATCTGGCTCGAGTAGTTCTTGAGATGTCTAATGAAAAGGGCTGACTCTGGGTATGAACGAGTTGTTCTTGCAACTTATGGAGGGGAGGTTCGTCATTTTTTTTGGGTTTAGGGTCGAGCTACTTCCTCTCCTTCGAGGGGGCTCCAATCGAAGGTCAGTTCTTTCCATTTGGAAGTATTCCCTACTTTTTACATTTTTGTTCGGGGTTTTCTTTGTGGGGGTTTCTCATGCAGATATGTGAGGCTAGATCCTTGCATGGTCCAAACAAGTCTTGCCCCTGTTGTACTTTGTCATCCAGAGGAGTTCTATCGCAATTGAACTCTATCGCCTCGAAAATTTATACTCCAGCTGGACTATGTCGTCCCGACCAGTCCTAATCAAGTCAAACTCTTCCATCCAAATGAGTCTTATCCAATAAAAAGAAGTTTAGTACAATTCAAATTATTCTTTTCCTTTTTAATTATTATTTTCAAATTCTTAGACAAGATAGAATCCTAGATTGTTTGTGTTTTATTTATTTTCGAAATTAATTAGATAAGACAGAATCTTAGGTTGTTTTGGAGTTTTAATAGATATAGGAATTAGAATCCTAGTCTTAGTTTATTTCTTTGCCTATAAAAAATAAAGGCATGTATTCGACTTCTATGATGTTTTAGACCCATTATTATTGATTTTTATTATGAATATTTAAGGAAACTCTTTTATCTTCAATTCATGTTCTGAAAAGAATTTGATTGCATGCATCTTTGTGGTCTAGATAAAAAAAAGTGCCCTTGATTTCATGGTAATCATTGGATAGAGCTCATGTTAGGCGTTCAATTGAATATGTGTTTCCATTCATTTTTAGCATAAGTGTTAGCTAGGGGTTGATAAAGCATGTTTGATTGGGTTCTTAACACATAACATAATTTTTCATCTCATTTCTTGACATCTTCTTTATTTCGTGTAATTTTTTGTTGGATTGCACGCGGTATCTTCGTTATTCATTTTGAATATTGATTGTCTTGTGTAAGAATTTAATTTTTTAATCCACATTATTTACTGACACATGGAGATTCGTAGTTACCCTATGAAAATGAAAATTTGTATAAGTTTCGCTGGCATTCTTATTTCATTGAGAGAATAGGGATGAGAGAGGCTCGAGTCCTTCCTCTTGTTGCATTTTATCCGTCGATTTCTTCAATTGGTATGTAGAGCGTTTACTCAATGGGGAGATTATCATTCCTTAGACGGCGCCAAATGATGTTAGACACAAAATGAGGTATAAGATTTTGTGGTAAGAACCAATTTGATTCCAAAATTACTTGGTAGAACGAATGCTTTAGCCAATAATGAAATGCCTTTCTTTTGGAATGAAGCTCCTTTAAATAAAGTCATATCCCTATTTATTACATGTAGGCCTCAACATGAGGTAAGTGGGGGCTCAAGTGGGCAAATAAAAGGAGACAACATGACCCCACCATGGGATAGAGTTCAGCGTACCGGCGGTCGGGATAAATACGAACCGCTCATTTTTCGTAAACGGGTTTCAAACATTGAAATCGGATTGGACCATTTTTTAAACGCGTCAAACTCGAAGAGCCCGTTTTGCATAAGCCCAAAATCGTATCCGCACACTTAAAAATGGGCGGATACGGTTTAAAAATAGTTTTGACCCGTATCCGCCCATTTTTAAAAAAATAACGAATTAAATAGTTTAAACTCGTTTAACTCGTTCAAAATTTTTATATAAACATATATCCATTTATCCTATTTATATAAACGTATATCCGTTTAAACCGTTTTAACCCCGCCCGTTTTCAAAAAGAATGAAATTAACCCATTTATAAAAAATCTCTAAAGTCTCAATTCTAACTTAAGGTTTATAAACTTTAGGATTTAGTTTAATATTTAGGTTTCAACTCCTAAACCTTAAATAAACCCTACGGCCTAAACAAAACACTAAAATTTATAAACTTATCAGCTTAATAGATGAATCATAAAATATAAACTATACTCAGTTTGTACCCTAAGTTTATAAGTTCACAAAGTTTGGAGCAAATCATGTTTATAAATATATAAAAACTTATAAACTTGTTGTATATATTTATAAACGTAGAATGTATATATAAATTACGTCCTATATATATAAGTTTAAAGTTATAAGTTTATACCCTAATAATTAGTTCTTATACTAGTTTGTAAGTCCATAAGTTTTTAAATTTATAGTTACAAAATTTATAAATTATATTCTTAAGTTACAAAGTTTAAATTTATATAAACTTAGGGTATGAAATATAAATGACAAGTTTATATAAACTTATAAACATAATTTATGAACTATAACGTATAAACTTATAAATATATATGAACTTATAAACTTATTTTAAAATAAATGACAAGTTTATATAAACTTATAAACATAATTTATGAACTATAACGTATAAACTTATAAATATATATGAAATTATAAACTTATCTTAAAATAAGAATATGAATTATAAATTATAACTTTATAAGTTATAAGTTTATTTTTGTAACTTTATAAGTAATAAAAAATTAAATTATTAAAAAAATGAGAAATTAAAATAATGCAGTCTAAACGAGCCCCGCTCGAATCGAAATTTGATAAATTGTGCCCGCCCGTTTTACTAAACATTTTAGCCCAAACCGCCCGTTTTGCAGTCCTAAACAGCCAAAGACCACCTGTTTTTAAACCGGACGGGCACAATAATGGTCCAGACTGGGTTAAAATAGTTTTGGCTCATTTAGCCCGGACCGGATGCATCTCCTTGTCGATCACTTGCCCTAGTTAATTAATTTAATACTAAATGTAAATTAAACTTAACGAATCATTAATTTATTCATAGGCCGATTTTTTTGGCCACCCATTTTTACTTCCCATGTGACATGGTTTGTGTTTTTTTTTTAATTTTGACTTTGTGACACCCCTAAAAAATTGGGTATCTTACGCATATTATTTTGCTACTACTAATATAC
>JAOWBN010247464.1:0-11768 GCA_028565015.1 Pinguicula moranensis | reverse complement strand
CCAGGACCTATATTTACTCGTGTGTTGAGCAAGTTGAGAATTGAAGACCCTACAATTCAACTTGAGGGGGAGTAATGGGAATGGATATGTTAGGAAGGAATAAATCATGATACCGATCAAATGTACTTAAGGAAAGGATTGATTAGAATTGATTATAATCAATTCTTTCCTTTACCTATTTATTCCTTCCTAACATAGATTAGATGTGATCTATATGTAAGATGAAAACACACAAGAAAAACATATAAGAAAACAGCTTGATCTCTATCACTCTTATATTCATCCTAACCTTACAAACGTGTTCTTCACAAATAATCCGTTCTATCAGAGATAAGCTCCGTCTTTTCTATCACCATTATTACCGATCCAAACCTGAGGTTTTTCCACTCTGCCGTACACAGAGCTACTTTGATAGCATGCGTGAGCGTATTTCCCACATCTAGAATGAATCGGGACTCCCAATAGTTGAGAGAGGTCCCACAGATATGGAACCAAATCGCTCGGCCACAGCTTTTATGGGACTTCCTGTCCATGAGTTTGCTGAATTTGGACCCTGCACAAGCCTCTTTGTCAGCGAGCAGCAGATCCTTCGCCGTCACTGATTGAAGTCGAACCAGTAGCTTCCCTCCCTCTAACGGGACCATTGTTGCATCCACATAGCCTGCGCTGTGAAGCGTTGTCGTAGCTTTTTCAGGAGATAACATCCAGTGTAGTTCCCTAATTAAGCCAACTTTTCGCCTCCGTTGGTTCGAATGTGGTTCGAGGCTTGATTACCTTACCAGGGGTAGTTGAGTTTTGGTCACGACTTGCCTCCCCGATTCTTGTGCCACCTGCGCTTTAGTGAGTTTGGATTAGCCCAGGGACACACGTAGCTGATAAGAGCTAACCATCAAACCATTGAGTTTGTTCTCCAGCTGCAAGATACCCGTTTCTATAGCATAGCGTAAGAACATGTACTGCCTTCCCGTTTTGTCCAGATGATCCAATATGAAGATGTCTCTAACATAGCCGTAATTGGAGAAAAATGGCTTCATTTCCTTTTTTGTCCAATTTTTAGAGAAGTTCGATACATGGAACGAGACTGTCTACTCTCTTAATCTTGTAAAGTAGTTGTTGCTAGCTTTCCCACGTTTATGGGTTGCTTGTGCTGTTAAGATGAAATTTGGAGAAGAAAGAAGAAAATATGGAAGAGAGGCGATGAGCTAAACTTGGGAGAGAAGGGAAATTTGTGAAAAAGGATAAGATTCCATTATTTTCAACATAACAAACCACGTAGGGAATTACAATACTTGTAGTCCAGTCATAGTTAGGATAAAAACTGAATAATCAAACATAATAAAGTCTCAAAAGCTATAAAATAAACAAATAAACAGAATAACGGCCTTGCCCACGTGCTTCTTTTCACTAGCACTTTAAGCTTAACCACGTGTACAACCCTAATCATTTCCCGATGAAGGAAATGCAACCGTTGATCCTTGAGCAAAACATCATCTCAGTCACAACTCTCTTATTCCATGCTCCTCTAACTCCTTTCCTCTGCCATTTTATCAGATCACCACCTCCTGAATTTTCAAGGGGTGTAACAAAATCTAACCATATCTATTCGGTAAGGTCAGCTTACATTGAAAATGGATTATGTTAAGAAGGTCGTTCGTCAAACAGGGACCTGGATTCAATCTTAACCAATATCGCTCCCTCAAAGAAAATACTTTAGCCTGGATACTCCCACAACATAAAATAGCAACAATTGACAATCTACTAAGCCATGGAATCAATATTGCCTCTAATCAAAATTGTGTGTTGTGCAAAAAGGATTTAAAAATGGTATGAGAGCCAAGCTCAATGGCTATGGCGATTGGACGAGTTTAGAGAAGAAGATACAAGAAGAAGATGAAGACATTGCAGGTAGTAGTATTTTTTGATGGCGTTTCATACAAAAGTTTGTGTAATTTATAGACGAAAAATACAACATGTCGATAAGGCTAATCTACATCTAAAATGGATTTTGCAAGGAGTGCTTTCTGTTACCGTCTGGTGTGTGGTGCAAAAGCTGGAGACGTATCCAAAGTGTGAGCAGCAGACGGAGGGTTAGTGATCCCCCGCAAGTTGAGTATGGGATTGAAGACCACGTGCAGTTTGGAACGAAATAATTCAAATATTTCCCGAGGCAGTCTCTTAGTTAAAAGATCGGCAATCTGAAATTTAGATGGATAAATTGTGTACGAAGAGTGCTTGCAAGAACCTGTTCACGAATGCAATAATAATTCAGTTCCACATGTTTGGCGTGTCGGTGAGTCACAGGGTTTTTCTTGAGGAAAACGACATTATTACTATCACATAGAAGTACTGGAGGACGAGGTACTGATATACAAAGATCCTGGAGTAAGTGCATGAGCCATAACTCGAGCTCTTTGAAACTCTGAAATTGCTTCGGTTTATCCAATTCCCACATAACCTAACCTGGATGTCACTAAGGCAAGAGCATAGGGTCTCAAGACTAAGGTATATTCAGGATGGTCATATGGTTTAATATCAGTAAATCCACCATAAATAAAGGGCTGGAGCTCACTTTCCATCAAAAGAATGTAAGGTCAAATTCCAGCGAATGCAAGGCTCTAATCCTAATAGTTCACTTTGAATACCTGCCTCCAGGAACCTCAATCCTGTCCTGGTCTTTCCTTCTCGTGAGAATGCCTTCTTAAGTCATTTCTGGCAGTGAGTAAGACGACTACCTTTCCAACGGTGCGGTCAAATAAATAGTCCTTTTGGTAGGAATAGTTTTAAATAGATGTTCGGTATGGTCTGGAAGTTACTTCAGTAATAGTAATAGTAGCGAGAGCACGATACTCAGACTAACAGCTAGAACGGGAGACAATGGGTGACTTCTTTGTGCTCCAAGATATCAAAGTGTCACCTAGAAATATAGTAAAACTAGAGGTGGATCAGCAAGTGTCAGGGCAAACTGTCCAATCAGCATATGAGTAGGCAATGATAGAGCAAGGCAGTCACAAAGTAATAAAACGTAGACCCATTGAGAGAGTTCCCTTCACATAGTGAAGAATTCACTTGACGCCTAAAGGTGAAGCTCAGTGAGAGCGTGCATATATTGTCTAATATATTTCACAGCACAAGCCAAATCCAATATAGTAATGGTAAGATATTCAAGTGCACCAACAATAGAACGATACATAGTCAAATCAGTCACATGATCGCTATCAGAGGATAGATACTGTGAAACTACCATGGGACGCTGACGGGTTGACTGTCCAGAAGATATGAACGAGCAACAATGTCATGAGTATACTTTAGTTGACTGAGGAAGAGTCCTTTATCGTTGTAGATAGCCTCTAGTCCAAGGAAATAAGTAAGAGAGCCAAGGTCCTTGAGGGCAAACACACTATGAAGATGATGCACAAAACGATCCAGAATAGAAGCATCACTACCAGTCACAATAATGTCATCCATGAAGAGGAGCATGTAGGTGATAGTGGAATCCTGAGTGAAAATAAACAGAGAAGTATCGGTATGTCTACATACAAAACCAAGGGTTGCTGAAGCGTTCAGACCAGGCATGAGGAGTTTGCTTGAGTCCATAGAGATCCTTCTTGGGATGACACACATGATTAGGATACAGTGGATTGATATAACTAGGGGGCTACTCCATGTAAACATCTTCATGCAGAAAACCATTCAAAAAGGCGTTAACGTCCAATTGCCGAAGAGGCCAGCCATGAGAAACAGCAAGAGATAGTATTGTGCAAATAGTAGTAGCATTGACAACAGGACTGAAAGTGTCAAGCAATCAAGACCAGGGACTTAAACCATGAGCAACAAGACGAGTCTTGAGTCATTCCACAGAACCATCAGGAGGATACTTTGTTTGGAATACCAATTTGTAACCAACAACATTGACATGAGGAAGACGCAGGACCATTTCCCAAATCTGATTGTGATGAAGTGCGACAATCTCTTTATCCATAGCAAAGATCCAAACAGGATGCTTGGCAGTAGACCGAAAGCCACGGGGATCGGTGGAAGTCAACAGAGAGCTTAGAGGAGTCCAAAAGGAACTAAATCACAATAATCAGTTACAATATGAGGGCAAAATACTCAAACTTTGACACGAGTGATCATGGAATGGGAGCCAGTTACAAGGGGAGGAATAGCGAGGAAGGAGGGTTTCAGAGATGGAGGTGATGGAATATCCTAAAGTGGATAGGCAAGAATAGGGGCCTCAGGAGATGCTGATTGTACTGAGGTATGGTCAGAAGGCAATGGGCTTATGGAACAAGGTGAGATAGGATGAGGGGATGGAGGAATACGGGTGGAGTCAGAGGTAGATGGGATTGTATGAGTTGGTTCGAGAAAGATATAAATATTGAGATCTACGAGAGAGGGAAGAGGAGAGAAACTATAAAAGGAAAAACAAGTCTCATCAAAACAAGCATTCCAATATATATAAAGGCGAGAGGATGAGAGGTCCAGACAGTGAAATCCTTTGTTAGATGAACTGTGACCAAGGAAGTCACACGGGAGACTACGAGGAGCAAGCTTATGAAGTGTATAATCACATAAGCAAGAAAAAAACATGACAATCAAAATGATGAAAATAATCATAACAAGGAGATATACCGTAAAGTATCTCAAAATGAGAGATACATGACAGAAGAGGTGATGGCAACCGATTGATGTAGATCGCAATACTGAATGAATCAACCAAACAGGAGAGAGGAACATGGGAATGAAAAGAAGGGTGAATCCCATCTCAATGAGATGGCAGTGCTTTCTCTCAGTACAACCATTTTGAGCAGGAGTGTAAGGACAAAAGATAAGATGATGAATGCCATGAATAAGAAGATGATTTTGAAACGATGATTAGTTAATTTGAGTGCCACCTTCACTAAATGTTTTAATAGGGGTGGAGTGTTAATTTTCAGCAAAGGCACGAAAGTGAAGAAAAGTGTAAAATAAGTTTTAGTTCTGTATTTTTAGATTAGATTACAGGGGTATCCGATTACTGTCCTAAAGTGTTAGTTTTGTATTAGGGGATACAATCATGTAAAATCAGAATAATCATTAAGAAAAATAACATAATAACAATAACCATGTAAAGATAAAGTGGGAGAAGGTTCCCAAAGGTCACAATATATTAAAGCAAGTGGTCGAGAAGCACGATGTTCATTTAGTATAAAAGGTAAACATGACTCTTAACCATTTTACATGGAACACAAATATGGAGGAAGAGGGTGGTGCAGTAAACAAAATACAACCCTGACAACCTAACAAAGGCACGATAGTGGATGATGTGTGACCTAGGCAAGAATGCCACGCATTAAAGAAGTTGTGGAGCTGACGGATCAAAAGGGAAGATACAAAAACTAGGATGGTGCAATCCAGTACATAAATTCCTTCATCACGTCGGTCGATGGCCACCGCCAGTCCCGTGTGACGACTCTGAATGACAAGCATGTCATCAATAAAGGTAATAGCGAGGAAGAAATTAGATGTTAGTTTGCTAATGGATTGTAGATTTTTAGTAAGTATGGGAACAACAAGGACATCGAGTAAAGGTAAAGAGGCAGTAGGGGAAGTACCTACATGGGTAATGGATAATGGTGTGGCATTACTAACAATAACACATGCTTTACCTATTTAGGGAGCGGCTTGATCAAGATTTGCTGGAGAAGTGGTTTTGTGGGCCGAGGCACAAGTATCCATAACCAATCAGAGTCTAAAGAGCCATAAAGTCCAGTGGAAGTATTGACCAAAGGGAGTACAGAGAAGCTACTCACAGGATAATCCAAGGGGATTATGGTGTGCCAGAGGGACCTAAATAGGTAGCTGGAACAGACCCAAGTTGTATCAGAGGCCCAGTAATAGATGAATCAAGTTATGGACCAGAAGGATATGTGATGGCGGATTAGGCCTGGATTGTAGGCGACCCAGATGGATTGCCGCCAGTTTGGGTCGGAGTTGAAGGCCCATAAAATTGCCCACCAAATGTAAATGGGTTTGCTGCTGGGCTGATGCAGGCGACCCATAAAATGGTCCATGATGCTGATGTTTGTTGCCAGAGTGGGCTAGGTTCGGAATCCCAGTTTGCTGAGAACAAATGTGTGCATTATGTTGGGGTGTCCACCATTTTGTGATTTGGCTGGCACATAAGAGGTCCCATGAGAGAAATAAGAACTGGCCTATTGTACTCCAACGGGTAAAAATCCAGCACCGTGTCCAATAGAACTCATAGCTGGCAGTGGCATCATGATCGCGAGATTGACCTGAGCTACTACACGAGAAAATGTCAGAGATGAATAATTAGAATGACAGGCATCGACATAGTGATCGTAAGATCGACAAATTTGACACCTTGGCTTACGATATTCGCGACCACACCCATGGCTGCCGAGGAGTCACTACCTCGAGGAGATTGGCCGAGAATAGAGGGATGGAAAGTTGGTGGTATTTGCAGAGTAAAATATGGCAGTGAAGAGATGGTCCAGGCAAGGATGCTATGAATCAACCACTGTACAGGGCTGCAAAATTTAGGGCACCACTGGAATTTGCCAAACCCGTGGAGTCCAACGGAGAAGGAAGAGGCACAAAAGGGGGCGGAGCCATGGATGCTGCGAATGTGATTGTTGGAAGTGTAACAGTAGGTACTGTCTGATAATATATTGCTTGCAAATTCTCTGCCCTTACTATAACGTCACACACTAAGAGCAGAGGATCTTGGGACAGCTACAAGCTGACAAAGGCGGTGAAGTCCATGCTGAGTCCACGGATAAACCAATAACTTTGATTGAGAGAGGAGATGGGGCAGCCGAGGGCGGCGAGATGATCACATAACATTGGGAATTGTCAAGCATATTCTCAGATGGATAAGTTACCTAGTGCAACTGTTGGAGTTTGTCTTGGAGAGCCAGTTTGTAGGATGGACTAGTGTGGCCAAATTCCCTTTCAAGAGTTTGTCAGACATCTCTGGCAATACGCTTGTTGACGATGATGTCGTGTGCTTCATCGGTAAGGGAATAGATCAGCAACGAGTACAGATATTGATCAACAAGTTGCCATTTTCTGTGCTCCGGGTTGGTTTTGGTAGGATCTCCAATGTTCTTAACTAGTGGTTCAGCTAAGTTGTCATCCACATAGACGAAAAGGTCATGGTTTTGAAGAATATAGCAAACTTGGTTGCACCAGAAGAGATAATTATGCGCAGAGAACTTCGCGGTCACCAAGTGAGAGAATTTAACATAAGAGGGGGGTGATGTAGATGTCCAAGAGCCCAAACGCATTATTGATACCTTGACAAATAGGAGAGATCTTATGACACATTCCATGAACAAAAGGATGAATGAAGCATTGACAATGTTGCTTGAAGGAGTTAGGAATCAAGAAGAATTCAAGTTAGATGTTCCCACGCCTTTGAAGTGCGTATGTTCCCTTGCATGAACAAAAACAAAGGAGTCCTAGCTCAAGTTGGACTCTTCCATCCAAAGGAGTCCTAGCCCAAGTTGGAGTCCTAGTCCAAGAGAAGTCTTTGTCCAAGATGAGTCCTAGCCCAAGTTGGACTCTTCAATCCAAAGGAGTCCAAGCCGAAGTTGGAGTCTTAGTCCAAGTGAAATCCTAGTCCAAGTGAAATCCTAATCCGAGTTGAATTGCACTTCCCTTTTTCTTTTGTTTTTGAATTATTTTAGTTTATTAATTAGCAATTTACCTTTTAGGACATTATTAAATAATTGTGACATGTACAATTGTTTGATAAAATGGTCAATTTACAAGTTAGATCGCTTAGTATTTTAAGTTAAAAACAATTAGGTTTCTTAGTGTTTTAGGTGGATTGGCCGTCGCTCCTCTCCTATAAAAGGGCATGCACATTGTTTATCGTAGGGGATATTTTTTTGAATATTACAAACCTGAGAGAAATCTCTTTGTTCTTGAATTCATTTTTTTTTTAGAATTGGTTGCATTCCACCTTAGTTGGTCTTTGTAAAAGTGTGCCCTCGATCTCATATTGATCTTTGGATGGAACTTCAATTGACGTTCAATTGAATCTATGCATTCGTTGGTTCCTTTCATAGCTATTAAGTTAGGGGTTGATGAAACATGTTTGATTGGGTTACTTAGGCATAACACATCCTCCATCTTGCATCTTTCCATTCAAGTTTTCGTCAGACTTTCGAGGTCGGGTTGCACATCGTATTTTTGAATCTACTATTTGTGTGTTGGTTGTTTCGTTGTGCAAGAAATAAAATTCAACATCATAGCATTCGAATGCATACTAAGATTCGTATCAATTTGAAAATACAACATGCCAATAAGGCTACTCTACATCTAAAGCGGTTTTTGCAAGGATTGCTTTTTGTTGTCGTCTGGTGTGTGGTGCCGGAATTGGAGATGCAGTCGAAGAGTGTGCAGCTGACGGAGGGTCAGTAATGGTTGCGACCTTTCCATCAGTAGTTGCATCAATACAGTGGACCATCTTTTTTTCACCTATGAATGTGTTGACCTCGTGGAAACGTTGTTATTATGGTCACATGTTGATGCAGAGAAATCCGCTGGAGAATATTGCGGCTCATTTAGATATGATGGTAAGGAACTGGGATGTTGTTCTATGGAAAGTAATCTGGGTCATCATCTATAAGAAAATTTGAATTGCCAGAAAAAATAAAATCTTAAACCAGAAGGTCACACCCGCCGAAGAAATCATCGAGAAGACCCAATTACGCCTTTGGGAAATCCTAAAATCCAGGAAGAGACTGGATTGACTTCTTAAGAATGCCAGATATTTGTCTTATGATTAGGGGTGCCAATGGTCTTAGCGGTAGCGGTAAGCCATTCACCGCTTCCGCTTCCACTAAGTTAACGGATTTGAAAATTCCATCCGATTTTGCTACTTCCGTTAAGATAGCGGTAGCGGTAGCGAAAACCGCTAATTCCGCTAATAAATAAATGCTTCGCATCCTATGGATGATTTATTCTTTTGACAGCTTATCAAATTCCCACAATCTTTTATAACCTTTTCAGCAAATGAAACTCATACATCCAATGAATCAAAGATATAAATTTTCTGCTAAAACAAGTAGTAGAAACACGAGTTATAAAAATATTTAAAGCAATGGCTAATACACAAGAATATTAATAAAAGACTGCTGACAACAGGTAGGAACTAAAAAAATCATAGATTAATATACAGTACCTGTAACAGACAACAGTAAATTAATCAACACTTTCCAATAGTTTATTGTCCATTTCACTTGTTGATATCAACGCAAAACAATTAGAGTCCAACAATATAATTTTTTCAAGTTTCAACAACAAAACAAACAAGCAGTCCATTGTCTATTCGAGGTCCAAGATGAATATAAAGTTATAAGCCGTGACATGAATTCCTGATCTATATAGATAGAAACAACTCACTTGAGCCTAATGCCATTAAACTCATACCAAGGTGATAAATTCAGCTTCTTGTAGCCACACACCAAATACCTTCAGCGACCTCGGGCCCCAGTTTTTTACATCATTTTCAAGGATTAGTGCACTATGGTCTGATAGAGATCTCTCCAGATGCCTAAGAGATAGATCAGGCCATCTCCCAAGCCATTCAGTAGATAATAATACTCTATCCAATTGACTGGCAGCAATGCCATCTCCACAAAACCATGTATAACCTCCTCCCTTGTAAAGAGATATCCACCAGGCCAGTAGATCTCCTAAATGTATCAAATTTAAGTAGTTCACATATTTTTGATACTTCACATTACCGCATTGAAATCACCAAGTAAGGAACAATTAGGTATATGAGTAGCTGCAAGGATATTTAGAATTCTACTCCAAAGGCTTCTCTTTTCTGGCAGCGTACATGAAGAGAATACCAAAATTTAAAGAGAAATCCGAGCATATTAATCTCTAACCCCGAACCTAGAATACCAAAATTTAAATGAAATCCCCAAAACTCAAAACCCTAGCGGCAAAAATCCCCTAAACTCGAAACTTGAAACATGTCAAAGAACAACTTCAGCGACGGCGAAATCATATGATAAAGAGCTTAGCCGAGATAAAAGGGATCTTTACAAAAGGCAAAACAGAGACAGATAATAAATAAATAGAAGAATTCGTTAGTTAGAGGAAAGCTTTCTGCATTTCTCACCAGATCATAGTAGTATCATACCTCTTTTGAATCAATAAGTCGAAGATGGCGCAATCTAATAACCACGTAGAGATGAGAAGAGCGGCCATCGTCTGAAGAAATTGAAACTGAAGTGAAGACGGAAGAAATAAGGGCAAATTCTGAAATTCTTGAATTTATATTTATGTTTTTTTTTTTAAAAAATTAAGTTAAATAATAACGGTATTAGCGGAAAACCGCTATCGCTACAGCCATCGCTTCCGACGGTATAGCGGAAGCGGAATCTGCATCCACCCGCATAATTTTTTTATATATTTATTTTATTTAAATACAAAATATATGCAGGCGGATTCCGCATGGTTCCGCATCAGCCCGCCCGCAATTTTCATTTGTTTTATTTATTTATTTTTTATAGGCATATGTACTTACGCGGAATCCACGAATTCTGCATCCGCCCGCCCGCGAAATTACGTAGAATTTGCGGATTCCATATCCGCCCGCAAAATTTTGCAGAGCAGGCGGATGAGAAACAATATCATTTGCGGGCGGATGCGGAACTGATGTTTCGGTTCCCCATCCTTCGCGGGCGGAATGCGGAACGGGTTGTTCCAGTTTCGCCCGCTCCGCTGTCCACCCCTTCCATCGGGAATTATAATAAGAAAGCCAATACACGAACCAGATAACTGAATTAGCGAGAGCGGGTGTCGGCTTCCAATTAATCCAAACCATTCAATTACATCACCCAACGCAGGGGCGGATGGAGGTGGAATAGTGGATTATGATCATCAGGATTTAATTTATTTATTTATATGTATAGGTAAAAAAATATTTTTATAATTTAGTCCCCATTGTAGATATATTTGTTTTAGTTTATTGCATAAAGCTTGTTTATATCAATTGGTAGAATTTCAGGTTTTTAAGCCTTGTTATCAAGGTTCGATTCCTTATAGACGTGTTTTCAATTATTTTTTGAAATCAAAAGCTAAAAATTGAGAAGTTGATTTGATTTGAACCTGGATGCAAAATATAAATTCTAGAATTCTAACCACTACACCACATAACAACTTTATCAATTCTAATAGAGCTTTGTATGGTTCTTTAATATAATTTGTTGTGTAAACATCTTAATAAAAATGTGGTTGAAATAGCATTTTCATCAAAATAAAATAAAATGTCTAAAAAAATAGTAATATTAATCCTGTATTTTTTTATAGATTGATTCAATTTATTTTCACTATTTCAGTTTCTGCTGCACTCTGAACGTGCATAACTGGCTAGACCAGATTTAACCCGACTCACTCTGCTCAAATCGAAAAAAATTGGCCTTCTCTCTCACCTAATTTTCTGACTTCACCCCTGATCGAATAGATCAGGTCTAATTTTAATCGAGCAGAGACATATTTATGTCCTTGTAGATGCAGAAATACTGAGAGTGTTTACCAATTTTTGTGATTTTATTAAACGAATTTTGCAAAATGAGATTTACAAAAGCAACCTCTTCCTATGTACTTTGCATTTTTTAAGCCTTTTCAAGCACAAGTCATCAGTATAAGTCACTATTGTAAACTAGGGGTGCTTAATCGGTATTACCGATCGGTAATCGGTAATACCGATACCGAACCGAACTTTTTCGGTATTTGGA
>JAOWBN010247453.1:0-11769 GCA_028565015.1 Pinguicula moranensis | reverse complement strand
AGTCCTACCAGTTGATTATATCTCGAACGGAATCGGAGGATATAAGAGTGCCAATGAATCCACGAACTCAAAACTCTCCTACGGAGATGGCGAGGCAGCGATTCAAGAGAATTTAGTCTGGGTTCGCAACACATGAGATATGTAAATCGTTGTGTGTCAAAATAGGTGCCGGAACCACCTATTTATAGGGGGCAAATTCTAATACATAATTAAGATGCATTAATACAAAATTAATCGAATTTAAAACATTACAAAACGTTTTGTACTTTAAAATGTTACAAAATGTTTTGGATTTTTTGTCCAACAGTGTGTATATCATTTCTCTGAGATATATATTATAGAGGCAAGTGGTTTCGCGTAGGCATGGGATTTGCTGGCTGTGGTACACTAATATAAATCCGGATTAATTAGTTGACGCTTCACTAGTTCATTTTGATCTCATAAGAGAGACATGTATAATGTTAGTCCCGTGCGATATCTTATAATTTAAATTGATAAAACTCTACTTCTGTTTCTCATTCTCATCTTTTCCCAACTAGAATTAATTTTGTCTAAAGTAGGTATGAGGACCTTTTTATTTTCCCTCTCTTTCTACTTCTAATATTCTGTAAATAAATAAAAATTATGAAAAAATATTATTTTTACAACTTTTAATTTTTAATAATTTTTACAAATACTCCACTTATAAAAGGAGAAGGAGAAGGAGAAGTTGAAAAATACTAGAGGTACATAACATGCACTTAAACTAAATCATGCTCTTCCCTCACTGTAATTACCCTAAAAAACAAAAAATCTTTGGGAAGGGTGAGGCAAAAAGTCTGGTGAGAGGTTCATTAAAGAAGTATCGCATTTGTTAGCCGAACATTCGAGGAGAATCACCTCGGCCGAACATCCAAGAACTCCGCAGGAAAAAGACATCCACATACATCCCTCTCGACAAAAGCTTGTTGCAGCCACCAACAGGGATTATTCACCTCGAACCCCATCGAGATGATGAGGAGGTTTTAGGTTTCCTTGGTCGCATCACTTCCCTAGGAGTTTGTGTTCAAAAATTCGAAGGAATTATGTGCTACATTCTGTTTTAAACTTGAAGAATTTTTTTTATCCAAATGAATAATGTTTTACTCATTTTTTTGAGCCCAAAGACATGCTACAATTAATCACATTAGTACTAAAATATTAAAAAAGTAAATCATTTCACCTAATATATTGATCCACGCGCGTATACCTTCACTTAGGCCCAAGCCTAATTAGACGGGGTCTGCTAAATCATTACATTAATCAAGCCATTATTTAATTTCTTTGTTAGGCGTGATCATGCCCATGTGTGATGGATGAACACCATAATCCAATCCTTGCTTGTCTTTGCAATGACTGACGTGGCCAATATCAGTCTATGCTTCGAATCTCAAACAGATATTTTAAATATGGTTTTAGACGGCTTTATGAAAAATTGGGACTCAGACCAATGGCGGATCTAAGAAAAAATATTAGGGGGTGTCAAAAAATTTTTTTATGAGGGCCAAATTTTTTGAAGGGTAAATAATATTTTGTATAGGAATATTTAAATTTTTTTGACACCTCAAATACATTATTTGAATGAAACAGTACCAAAATTTGACCCAAACTCATTAACAAAATTTTTCCAAGCATATTTTAATTATTTTAGGCCCAAAAAATTTTGGAGGGGCATGGCCCCCGGGCCTCCCCTAAATCCGCCCCTGGACACGACAATTATTCAAAAGTAAGAAAAAAAATTATTATTGACTAAGCAAAAATTGCTTTAAGGGTGTTTTAAAAGTGAACTTCGAGTCCTTTATTTCTAAAATATTAGTAGATTTTTTGAAAAATAATTTCTAAGCAGTTTTCACAAACATACCATAATTTCTAATAAATTGCTTTTAACTAGTTTATTTATATTTTAACAGTCTTAAAATATAGTTACTTTCATGAGTTTCACAAGCATCCTACATTCCCGAATAAATAATAATTTTTAACTATTTTCTTCATATTTTAATATTTCTTAAGGAAATAAAGTTATCAAGCACTCCAAATTTCCTTATAAAATTATTTTAAATAATTTTCTCTATATTTCAAGACTGTGTAAAATACAGAATTTGTCCAAAACAGTTTCTTAGTGTCATCTATCCCTTATATAGTCACTTTAATTTTGACCGGAAAAATTAATTAGCCATTATATATGGTCATGTTTTATCAGAAAAATTAATTAACTCTTATATATATAGTTACTTTTGTAAACAGCATGTTTTGTTTTCATCCAATCATACTCCAATAATACTTGTAAATAATATTTCTTCATTTTCAAACATGTGGTCCTCTCAACACATTGTATTCACATTATTAGCTTAAATAAATATGCCAAATGTTAGAAAAAATACATATTAAATGTTAATATGCTATGAATGATAAATTGATAAAGGAGATGAAGGAGAAAAGTTTTTTCTTTCAAGTTCATGATCCCACTAACTTAGTGAAGAAAATGGAGAGTTGAGCCATTAACCAACTAAGTTAGTGGAGATAATGGAGAAGTTCAAGAGGTGTAAAAATCTCTACACTCATTCACAAACTATATAAATAGTGGATCCCCTCTTAAATGAAATGCACACTTGAAAATTGAGTCTAGAATTTTTATTCTCTCTTCTTGAAGTATTTTTTGTGAGTCCTTCTTGTGGTGATTGAAGAAAGATACCATTAGAGTTCGCCTGAGTTGTGCTGCAAGTGTTGTGCATATCAACTCGTATCCGTTGTATCCTGGGAGACAGATGCTCGGGAATCTCAAAGCACCTAGGAGAGGGCGAATCTGTTTTAAGGAAACTGTGAGTTTCACAGGTCTCGGAGTTCTTCAAACTCTAGTGTTTCGTTCAACGGTGAAAGGTTGAAGTTTATGTAACTCTTATATAATTTTATTTCATATTGCTTATTTTCTCTATTGCAACAAATTGTTAAATCCATTGATTATGTTTAACAGTTTAAGGAACACTTGATCCCTAACATTTTAATGCCGTTCAGTTATTCTCTTATCAGCGTTTAGTTTCATTCGATTACTGACCAGCCCCAAATTCTCTCTCAATATCTCTTGTACTTCCCTCTTTTGTTGGTGGAAGTCTATGACTGATGGCACTTCAGAACTCGCTGGAGGTGGAATGGGGATGTGCCTTGCATCATAGCCATATAAGGCCTTAAAAGTGGTCATCTATGCATTGGTGTGATAAGTGTTATTATACCAAAACTATGTATGGGGAAGTCATTTGTGCCAAAAGAGCAGTTTTTGGGAGCACATACAACACAGGTAAGTCTCAAAACACTTGTTCACTCACTTAGTCTGCCCATCAGTTTGTGGGTAATAGGCTAAGCTCATGGCCAATTTCACCTCCGCTAGTTTCATCAATTCCTTCCAAAGAGTACTAGTGAAGATTGTGTCTTTGTCAAAAATAATCTCAGTGGGGAGACCGTGGAGTTAGTAAATGTTATCTATGAAAGTTATGCCAACAATTTTTGCAATATAAGGATGAGCCATAGCCAAAAATGGGCATACTTGTTGAACCCTAAATATCAGGTTTTTGCCCTATGATTTTGGCAATCCTTCAACAAAATGCATGCTAATACTAGTACAAGGAAAGGAGGGTATTGCTAGGGGTTGAAACAACCCGGCGTGAGTTGACTGATCAGGTTTACTCCCTGCACATGTTTCAAAACTATTAACCCAGTGTTCCACTTCATTTTTCATTGCTAATCACTGGATGTATTGTTTAAACCTATGCAAAGTAACTTGAATACAAGAGTGTCCTCCCATGAAAGAATCATGGAAGAGAGTTATGATTCTTTGTCTTAATCCATTCCCTTCACAAATGCAAACCTTTCCCTTCCTTCTTAATAACCCATATCTGGTCTCTATAAGTCGCGTGCAAACTTACAGTTTGAGAATAGTCTGTTCTGAAAATAATAACTCATCATTGGACAGTTAGAATTTGTTCTCCTTGTGTCAGTATATTGAGAAGTCCTCTGTCATTGTGTAAAATTTCAGTTCGATCAGAACATGTTCAGACCTCCGATTACCAATAAAACTAAGGTTGCACAATGCTACGAATAGAAGATCGTGATGAACAAAAGCAGTGTGTTCCAAAATTCATATCTCACGATCGGACCGTTGAAATTCGATATCCTTTGTACAAAAACACGCCCAATAAGTTCTCTAACTTTTGAATTTTCAGATCGATCTGAGCACATTTATACCTCCGATTGGAAGAAATCATAAAACTGCGCTTTGTTGTAATTCACATTGTACGGTCCGATTACTTTAAACCATGCAAGAATCCAAATTCGTGCCTCCAACATTTATATCACTAACATTACTCCCTTCTCCAGCTGGGATTGTTACACTTTGATGGTGACGCGTCGGTTCAATCAGTTCTCTTGGAGGTAGTAGCTTCTGCGGAAAATCAACAAATTTTTTCTGGGCTCAGCCTCAAAGCAACAGCAATGGTGGCCTTAATGGGACTTTTGGCTCTTTTGGGCCCCACCAGAGTGCATAAGTGGATCGTAGGTGGAGGCCCATATCTCAACGCTGCAGGTGTAGATCATCACCCTTTCCAGATGATTCAAGGCAGTCAAAGGCTAGACTTCTTGCATGGAAAGAAACCAATGTCGAGAAATGCCAGTAGCTATCTACCTTTTTCGTCCTCTGCACATCGGGGGAAATTTGTCGTGTCTCGGGCGTTCTTCGTATGGGAGCCACTTCAATCTTGACAGCATGAGGGTAAAAGTAGTTCATTGGCAAAATATCAACTGTGGAATGATGCTTTGAGTTCAAGATTAGAACAAAGGGTGAGTGAAGAGGAAATATTGAGGTTGTCCTGCCTGGGATAATGGAGTTTATAGGTGATCTTATGGGGAACCAGTTTGGTAGTCGATTTGTTCAGATGATCTTTGTGAGATGCAGTGAGGATCAGAGGACGAGGATGGTTATGGCCTTGACTAGACTCCGTTTTAGGTTCCTCCGTATTTGTTTCAACACATATGGGTATGTTAGAATAGTGGATAAAGATGGGAAGAGATCATGCTCCTGTGTAAAAGGAAGTGATCCCTAAAATTAAGGGATCACACCTTATTACACGATCTCTTCCCATCTCTTCTCAAACTCCTAAATTGTACTCTATAAGAAGACTTGTTAGCAACACTGAAAATATATCGAATAAAAGAAAAGGGTTCGATACAAAACTAACTGGGTATAAATCAATTCCTATTGCCATTTTAAAGATGTGGTTTTAATTCGGTTTGTCATTTTTGTTGGGCCTAAGTATTAGGCTCATATTTCTATTCTAAATATCATGTTAGTCCAGCCCATGGTTATGAAGTAGTATAAATAAGTAGTAGTTTTAACAATATCTATCACTTCTCTACAAGAAAGAAAGAGGCAGTCGCAACTTTTCTTCTCTCATTTTTTCATTTTCATCTTCTTGTTTTGATGGGTTTCTCAAGACCATTTCCAAAACCACCATGGGATTATTAATCCCTCAACATGGTATCGGAGCAGGAACAAGCTTAAACGTTGAATTTCCTTGCTGAATTTCGATGTCTTCGCTGCTCTCATTTATCTTTTTTGTATTTTTTTTTTATAGAAGCTGCTCTCTTTTGTTCTTTGTATTTTTGTTTTATTTTCGGTTTCCGTTTTTGTTTTCCTTTTTCTTTGTTTTTTTTCCTTCCTACATATCTGGATAGATCTGGTTTTATTTTCATGTTTTACTGCAGATTCAGCCATATGAACTCAGATCCAGCAAAAATCTGCCGTGCATGACCTTCATGCACCGTTGCTGTTATCGAATTCCGGGACACCGTGTTGCCAGAATCATGAAGAACTTCTCCGCTGCCGCCGTGGCAGATTTCAGATTTGGGACATTGCCAGATTTTGCGAAGAAGGAGACGGTACGAAGAGAATAAAGAAGAAAACCCTGCACCGTCATTGACGCAGAAGAAAAAGTGGCTCTGATTTTTTTTGTTCGGATATTGTAATTTTAATTTTGTGTTGAACAAAAAAAAGGATGCTGGACCGGTATTGTGGGCCTGACCCAACAAAAAAAAGAGATTGAAGTCCTGAGCCGTTCACTGCAGGCCCATGGATGTAACTCCTAGCCGTTCACTACTGGCCCAGGGATGTAACTGCTGAGCCGTTCGTTCACTATTGGGCCATGTAATCTATGTATGATGTCCAATCTTCACATGGTTTCACCATGTAAAGATTGAGGGGAGTGTTGGGCCCAAGTATTAGGCTCATATTTCTATTCTAAATATAATGTTAGTCTAGCCCATTAGGGTTATGAAGTAATATAAAATATAAATAGGTAGTAGTTGTAAGAAATTATTATTGCTCTACAAGAAAGAAAGAGGCATTTTTCTTCTCTCATTTTCATCTTCTTATTTTTGATGGCTTTCTCAAGGACATTTCCCAAACCACCATGGGATTATTAATCCCTCATCAAGTTTATTATGGTTTCTATATCATGAATTTGGTACACGTAGTGACGTAGGGTAAGAGCAATGCATAAATTGCTCGAGATGCTGGTTACGCTTCAACAAATATCACTGGTGGTGTCTGCTTTAATCCTTAATGCTATTGGCTTGGCCACTGATATTAATGGATAACATGTGCTACATTACTGCGTTAAAAAAAATTCCGGATGAGTCTAATATGGTAAGGAAAAAAATCACGCTCTGTTTGCTGTTGATTACTTACATTAAAATGTGAAACAATGTATAAGTGCTCTTAGTTTGCTAGAAATTATTGTATTTAACCTACTATGTGGGCTAGATTAATGCTTGTTGGAAAACATTTAATGTTGCAAAATATTTGCACGTTAAATATTAAATGTTTTGAACGTTTTCCGCGCCTATAAATAGGCTACGTGCCTATCATTCGATATATCGAATAGAACGACTATAGGAGATTTCTGTCTCTGCCTAGCCACCCACGAGGCAAAGATTTGATTCGTGGAACCCTAACGAGACTCTTGTAGACTCGTTATCCGGACACTCGATCAAATCACGCTTCTGCAACAGGTAACATTATCATGTTTGTTTTGTTACATATAAATTATGTGGATAGTAATTAGAACAGATCTAATACCAAAAGAATGAATCTAATTAATAAACGAATAAACAAATATTCGATACCTGATTGATGCGGAAGCGTATCTGGATCGTAATCTCCTGGATTGAATTGATCATGTTGAAGGGGCTATAAAAGTCCATTTGATATCTACGAACCAAATCTCCTCCCCTCGGGTGATTGGGAACAAGCCGAAAGAAAACTTATTGTTTCTGATTTCTCAACGCATGAGAGTTATGAGAGTCGTATCAATCTCTATAGGCACATAGCCTTTATATAGAGATTTAGCTGGGTAGTTAGACGCGTTTGTGGTTAAATGGGCTTAAGGTTTAATTAATTAAATAAATCAATTAATTAATCCAACAAAAAGCAACTTGGAGGATGTAATAACTGCAATAGACCTGTCAAGGAAAACATTATTTAAAATCCGGCTCAAGCATCCCTTTAGCAGCTGGGGCGCTTTTCCCTTCTACAAGATGCCAGTTGCCACCATGGGTTACCGGAGGAGCCATGGCAGACTCTTCTGTCAGCGTCGTTTGCAGCTTGCTTTTGCTAAAGAATTACAAAAGGCCAAAGGTGCTAGATTCATTTGGGTTAAGAGTCAAAGGGTTGCGGACTGAGAAACTAAATGTTTTACATTTATTCAAAGATATCAAGAACATTGGAGTTTGTATATCTGGTATACTCTGTAATACGCAGAAACAATGATTTGCTGAGAACATTCCAAGTTAATAGAGTGATACACAGATTTAACAAGTAAAAACATGTTGGCTCAGAGTCATCTGCTTCATGCTGATTGCTTCTCGGTTAGGGCCTTAAGTTCTAGAAACTTCTCTCTCGCAAGAGGCAATATAGCGGTGATCTCATCAAAATAAGGCCTCACCCCACGCTACACGTATTAAACAAAAGGGCATGGTCCCAAAGTGCTCCATTTTGCCTCAAAATTTATATGAATATGGCCAACATTGAAAAAGTAAACTTTCTGAATGTTCCATCACCTGAACCGCGGCTTCCGTTTTAAGAATAGCTTGGTACTTATAACGCAACACACTACAAATATCATATGTCCTTCCAAACAACTCAATTATATAATGCAAGATAAGCACATTCAAATGTCATTATCATATCATAAATTTCTTCAGATTTGGATGACATCTCACCATTTTCATTTATTATTTCAGTCAATATGGAAAGAGCGGTATCAAAGTGAATAAGTAAGCTTTGAAAATATTTCAAATGAAAGCACCACCTTGTATCACACGTGCCTTGTAGAGTTCTAACTTGATTTTCTCCCCTTCCAGTTTCAAGCTCAGCAACATTGGACAATTCTTCAATATGGACAGCTGAGCAATCTGCAGTTGACTATTTGGCTTAGCACAATCTGCCACTAGATTGATGATAACTAACACCTGTTCAGAGAATCTATCAACTGGGTTGACAAGTTGGGATGCAACAACAAGTATAACTACAAGCGATTAGCATAAAAGTGGATGTAATAAGTATATGGACACTCTTCTAAAATAAGAGCTTGCACACATTCTATTCTCCTCGTATGTTAGTGCCACCGTCATAACCATGTCTCTTACGTCACTAACACTAAAAATGTGGTCAGAAAGATTCACATATCTTCGGCTTCAAAGTAGATGACTTAGTACAAAAAAAACTGAACTAAATAAAAAAAAAATCTTTCTTGAACAAGGTCTAATTTATCAACAAACCTGAGCATGATAACCATTTGTTCTCTTTTAGATTCATCTCGAGATTCATCAACAAATATACAAAAAATTTCATCCCCAATTTATTTTTGGATGTATATTTGAATGTTGCATAGACAGACAAAATATCCTCTTGAATGAAGGGAGAAACATAACTTGCATGTTTAGAAGCATTATCCAAAACAACTAATGCTACTTTTTCTTTCCAAAAAGTTGTGTGCCTAACTAACTCCAAAAAATTACCACGATTAAGAGAATCAACTTTTTCATTATGACCTGTAAATGCAAGACATTGAGGTGCTATAGCACATGCCCACATTGGCTGAAACTGAGAGCCGAAATTGATTCTTTGCCCTTAGCTATTGTATCTTATTTTTGCATCGCATTTCTAATGTGTTGCTTCACATTAAACAAAACATAGCTATTCTTTAAAACTACTTTATGAGGAGAGTTCGAACCGACTCCTTCATGGTGTAGAAAAGCACAGTTTTGGCCATCATTCACTTTTTTTTCAAGGTTTAGACCCTCCAATAACAAACACATTTGTTCCTTCAAATGGAGAGGGATTGACAAAGACAAAACATTGAAGACAAAATGTTGTATTGTCTGAATTAGAATATTTCAATCATTAAATTTTTGGTACCAAGATACAAGAAATCGTTCTACCGACATGCCCAATTGGTAGTAATTGTTTAACTCGGTTGTTGGACATTATGTGAATTCAAACTGGTTTTTAAATTAAAAAAAAAAGATACTAGATTTTAGATTGGTAGATTTACATACTGCTCAGGTTATTGCTGATAGAATTCTAGATGTTTTTGTTAAAAGTGAAGTCCCCAAAAGCCCTCACTTAAATGATCAAATCCGCACCATTCATCACTTTACCGATCGTACGAACGCGATTGAGACATGTGGAAGGATCTGGGCCATCCATGATGGCATAATCCAACGAATGAAATGTTTCTGTATTTATTTCTGTAAGTTAATAAGAACCGTTGGATTCACATAAGATCCAACGGTTGCTAGACGTTGTAAATACTCGAGCAGTGTGTAAATTCTCGACCGTTGATGCTGAAATGATCCAACGGTCAGGAGGCAAAAGGACATCTCGCCTGCCAGGATCAATCTGGAGCGTCCAAACTCTGAAGGAAATCCAACGGTACACAACAAGAGAATAGAAAAACTAATCTTAACCGTCCGATTGACAGGAAAACAGACGGCTGAGATCACAAAGAATAAAATGACGAGATCGTGACCAATGGATATTCGATCCAACGACAAGAATGCCAAAGAGGCATTCGAAACCCTCATTTCTCGAAGAATTGAATACAATCCTCGGAAAAATGCTCTCACCACCTCACCTCCTCCGCAACTTCCCGATGAAGCTCCATGATATTATCCAAGGGAAATCAACGCAATGGATGCGGTGACATACGTTCAAACTCTGTCCTCGTCTCAGATCCATCTGCTCACACACATTCTGAAGAGTGTTTGCCACTCTGTTGCTACGGCAAGTTTGCCAAAATCGGTTCTACATGGTTGAAATCAGTGCAGTAATATCTTTGATGCGAGTATTTGCTCCGGTGATCAATATATTCGGGAACGAGCGACTAGATTTAGTGCTCAACGTGGAGGTACTCGGAGTTTACTCTGGGGAACCAAGGGATTTAACATCGGTGTCTTCTAATTCTCTGCTTTACACTTTTTATTTACTGTTTTTATCAAATACAACAAGTATATCTTCACGGGTTTCTTAGAAACATATACAGATTTGGTTCAAACGAATCCTAACAGTTCTTGATGATTTTGCAATACGCATCATTTCTATTACACTTGATAATGTAACAGCTAAGGCTAAGGCTATGAATTTTTTTGGAAACCCCTTTGAGTTTGTATAATGCTGGTTTTGTTTTTCATCACCGTTGTGCTTGTCATATCATAAACTTGATTGTTAAAATAGGTTTAAAAAGTAGATAAACATGCTAATAAAATTCAAACTGTTGTTGCATGGTTAAAAGTTTCACGTTATCATGTAGCTTATTTTAAAAAAATGTTTCAGGGATGCAGGTTTAGTACCTAAAATGGGGGATTTGGGTATGCCTATTAGATGGAACTTAATTTATATCATTTTACATATAGGTATAGAGTACAAGACCCCCTTTCAACTTTTGCAAGCTTCCTCGATGTAGACACTTGATGATTGGTTTGTTGTCGAAATAATTATCCTTCTCTTGGTGCTTTTATGATGCATCAAATGTTTTATTTGGATTTTATTACCACACATCTCATTTGGTTATTCGCAAACTTTTAGAGATTGCTCAATCTCTTTATTTTCATAAGGATGATACATTACTTTGAGAGGTTGTAGCATCGTTTTGGTAACAAAATATAGGAAATATTGGAGTGAGATTCTTTTATTATACTCATGCTTTCATTTTGGAACATAGGGTAAAGTTTGATGGTCTTAGTGGTACTATTGATCATCTTTGTATGTTTATGGATATAAAATATAGTTGTTAGTGAAAGCAATATTTAAGGGAGAAGATTAAGCAATTAAATGTGTAAAAGGTAAGAATCAATTAAGGAATTCAACTTATTGATTTTTACCTTAGTTAGGTTGATCTCTCCCTAATTATCTTCTATCCTTCTCTATATGTAACACAATCCATTGAGAAAGAAAATCAATGAAAACTATCTTTGAAACACTATCGTTTGACATGGTATCAGAGCAGGTTCCAGTTCTTCTGAGCGGTCTGTAACTCATCATCTACCAATGCTAAATAAATTCTGTCAAGAATGGTAGACGATCCAAAGGGCGACGGTGGAAAATCTACCATGGAGAAAGGGGCTCCGGCGAATCTACCTGCTCAAATCGCCTTATTGCTAAATCAAATTCCCCCTGCAGAAAACAATCAACCAATTCATCTTAGT
>JAOWBN010247452.1:0-23588 GCA_028565015.1 Pinguicula moranensis | reverse complement strand
TTGTGTGTAGCATTTGCTAGTAAGCATGGATCATCGGATCCAGTTCTTGCCGTAAAGGTACTGGATTATGTTATGCTGACGCAGATATTCAAACTGATATTAATTTGTCAATCAACGTTGTGATTGCTGGTGATATCCATACAGGAGTTGTTGAAAGAAGAACCTTACAGTTCTGAAGATATCGAAGAAATCCTCAACGAAAAGCTCGTAGCCATCTTTGCCAATTCTCCTTCTTCCTTGGACGTGCTGAGAGCTGCCAAGCATTTTAAGCTACACCAGGTGAATTCATGACTTCCAGTGTCTTCTTACAACATTCTCCAATAGTTTCATTAGATGCTGTATGTTTGTTCCTACTTGAAATATTCTGAACTTCTTTTGGAAACTCGTAACAGAGAGCTTCTCACGTATATTCAGAAGCCAAACGTGTTTATGCCTTCAAAGATACCGTATCATCAGACCAGAGGTCCGTTTTCAAGCATCTACCTCTGTTCACTAATTAGAGAACTTGTGTTTTCAGAAACCAGGTAAAAGAACTTATTAGAGGATCTAAGAAATCTAAAAAATATAGAAAGGTGGAAAAATAGTTGCTGTAAAAGGTTTAAAAACAGCTTAAGAGAAACTTTAAGAGAAGTAAAAGCAGAGATTAACTTCTAAAAATGCTGAAAGAAATGGAAATTTGCTTAAATTTTGTTCTGTTATTTCTTTTAGCGAGGAAGAAATCCTGAAGAAGCTTGGCGACCTCATGAATGATAGCCACTATAGCTGCAGCGTCTTGTACGAATGCAGGTACAATACAACTCCATCTTCATGTCTATATCACCATAGTTGCATATGTTCTGTTGCAAATTCTATGTACTGAGTGTCTGGTTATGACTTTCCCAGTTGCCCTGAATTGGAAGAGCTTGTTAAAGCTTGTCGTGACAATGGTGCTCTCGGGGCGAGGCTCACCGGGGCTGGGTGGGGTGGCTGTGCTGTCGCGCTGGTGAAGGAAAATATCGTCCCACAATTCATCATAAACCTGAAGGTTAGTACGTGGTTCTTTAGTAGTTTTAGCTTCCATTGCCTAAAATCAAACCAAACATATCCCGTAAATCCCGTATGCCAGCAGGGTCTGGAATTAGCTTCCATTGCCTGTTTGAACTAAAAACATCCCTTGATGCAAGACTCCATGATCGGCTGTTCATGTTTTCAGGAGCAATTCTATCAATCAAGAATTGACAAGGGCTTGATCAAGAGAAGTGAACTCGGACTCTACATTTTTGCCTCCAAGCCGTCGAGCGGCGCCGCCATCATCGAATTTTAACTACGGCGGCCGACCATGTATGTTGGACGGAGAACCTGTGATTAGGGTCAATTATTTTCGTAATTATGAATAATGTTACGTCCTCTTCGCAGTGAAACCCTTACCAATCTTAACTGAAATGTTGATATAACAGATTTATGGGCTGCCAAGTTCAATTCATAAGCAGCCAATGCAGTTTACTGCGAATTTGAAACAGCTGCCAGTGGTACTTTTTCAAAATGGCCTCTATTGCTGTTGTAGATTGCGTTTATCATAATTGTTGTCTACTGCAACATTTTTAATAAATACAAAAATAATGTAAATAAATATTTAATTAAATAAATAACTCCATTCCATTAATGGCATGATATTTTTAATTAATTTCATTCAATATTAACAATAGCAGTTAAAAAATAAAATCAAACGGCTAATTCCTCCGAGTTTGGAAAAAGTAAAATATATACATTCATATCCCTACAATAAGATATTATTTCCGTAAATACCCAACTCGAAAGGTTTTAATAATGTCACTTACCAAAAAAAAAAACCAATACCCGTTGTCAAAACTCAAATAGGTTAGTATCAAAGTTATATTTTGGATTAATGATATTGATATTCATCACACCCACTTGCTTTAGTTTTTAGAATCTTGTAATTGAAAAATCATGACATAATATTATTTAAAAGTAAGATTGCAATGCAATCGCTTAAAATAATTTTCAATCGAGTTATTTCTGATATTTTGACCTATCTATATAATAAACGCACAGTTGTCCATGTCACCACACGAGTTGTGACATGGACAACTGCTATTGGTCCAAATTTTAATTTTTTTATTTTTTTTTTAAGTCCAAATTTTTATTTTTTTGGGTACAAATTCTAGACCCTTCACGCATGGCCATTTTGCATGTGCTTGTGTATGTTTTGACACCTGTGCCCTGAGAGCACGGGCAATTACTAATTTTCTGTAAATGCACAGAGTATTAAAATTTTGGCCGAAAATCTTATCCGCGGCAAGAATCGTTCGTCGTCATAAATCTTAGTCGCGAATAGATTTGGGAAACCTAAATTACTGGAATGCCCTTTTGTAGAAGTTCAGCTTGGGATTCGAACTGTTTGTTCCATTCATCATTATGTGCAGTGCTGAAATCCGTCGACAATTTTTGTTTTGTCTTTTTGTCCATTTGTGAGTTCTGCCTTATTTCTTTTGGAAATAACGTTTTATTTATAAACAAAATTACATACTTACAAAGTTACGGTGAGTTTGGTTTATTATTGATACTTAGTCGTCTTTGCCATTGCTTTTGCAAATTGCTTTGAGTGGTTCAACTAAACTTTTTATTTTTTTGAATGTTTGCCAAATTTGCTTTCGCTTTCATTTTATAGGTTAGAAAGCTAATTTATCTCATAATCAAAAAGTTAGGGAGGAGGTGCTTCTTTTGCATTTTTAAAAATAAGTGAAGGGAGTGGATCCCCATACTCACAAATAAACACATTAACGTACACGCGATCCTTGCTATTGATCTTAATAGAGATCAAATAACAGGATTAGAATTTGGCCGCCCAAAGCCCATTTCGCGAATTCGTCGCTTGACAATCAGAGATTTCACTCTCTCTCGGCGCGAAACCCCTCTTTGTCACAAATAGATGGAGAAACGAAGAACACAGACAAATCGGCCCATCTTCGAAGTAGAATTCAAAGTTAATTCTTGCTGCGATTCTCCTTCTCGATTCTTCAAAGAATCCTGACTTTTTTGCCTTCTATTTAAATTTGCAGGAATCGAGTCCTGTTGAACTAGGGTATGACGAAATCGAGTGATGTTAAAGAACTAAGCCTTGTTGTCGATTCCTTAGGTTTGTGATTTCATCATTACCTTGCATAACTCTCAGTCATGTTGAAGAACTAGGACTGTGAGAGAAAATGTCCAATTTGTTGCAAATGCATCATGGCGATGTAAACAAGTTTAGGATTTAGGATGTAATTGGATGCATTACGTATGTTATTGTCAGGTTGCGTATATTCTATTGTATTTTTTTCTTCATGGGCTCTGGCTACGGAATGTGCGTGTCACTGCATAAGAAATGATGTTGTGGGTTGCTGCTGGGTAGGTTCTTGGAGTTTGTTTTCAGTTGTTGTAAGCTTGTTATTGCTTATGGCGCTGTGATATAGTGCTTTTATTGTTATCTCAATCTTCTCCTTTCACAATAACAAAGAAAGAAGCATCCTTGTACTAATCTACCGGTAGAAAATAACTTACCTTTGACCTTTGAAGTTGAAAATAGCATGAGAACTCTCCCTGCTCTTTTTCAACTGCTATTATTATTCCAAATTTGGTAAATGTTTTGTATGATTTTGTGCACTTGATTGATTAAGTTGCCAACAGTTGAAAACAAAACTCTCCATGCTCTTTTTCAACTGTTGTCATTATTCCAAAGTTGGTATTTGTCTGAATTTTATGCCACTGATTGATTTTCATATTGTGTTGGCCTTTCCCAGTTTATCATTGGGTTTTACAGTTCCTAATTTACAATCACAATTCAAGTACTCGGCTGATAAAATGAATCCTTCGACGTATGACAATCATCAACAACAGCAACTTCCCCATGAGCATCCTACTTTCTAGAGTGAGCAACCTTACGACGGTAAGAATGCTACATGTCTGCTATTCTGTCAATTTTTTGGAGGTTGAGTGATTTTTGACACTGGAATATTATTTGCAGATGCATTTAATTTGGTGGAGGATGATCCATTGCTAGTTACGCAAGGTGCTAAAAATTATCTCTGATGAATTGAGTCAATCTAAAACTTTAGAAAAAAACATATGAGGGGATGGTTTTTGATAATTTAGAAGAAGCGGGAGAATATTACGCCGAGTACGGAAGACAACAGGGATTTTGGACATGTATACGCTCTTCATATAAGACAAAACCATGCTCTGATGAAGTTACTTGAAGAGTATAGGTGTGCGTGCGTGAGGGGAAGCATGAACCAACTGTAAATGCAGAGACGCCAAGTAATGAGAAACAAGATGTGAGTAATAAGGGAAAAAGACTTAGGTCGACCCTTGAAAGTGGGTGTAACGCAAGTCTAAGGATCACACTAGACAGATATAGTTTGAAGTGGACGGTATCGGTCTTCAATGATGATCATAATCACAAAGTTACCCCATGCAAGCGTATGAAGATAAAGTCCAACAAGCAAATGCCAAAAGTTGTTAGGGATTTAACAGAAGCATTTCATAGAGAAAATTTGCGTGTTTTGAAACTCCCTTCTATATTTGGTGGTGCTAACATAGGTTTTGATAAATGAGATTGTTACAACAACTTGAGAGATGTGAGACACCGGGAGCTAGAGATGGGCGATGCACAAGCGGTCCTCAATTATTTCAGGAAAAAACAAGCTACGTGTCCACAGTTTTATTATTCGATACAATGTGATGATAATGTTCAAGCAACCAACTTCTTTTGGATGGATGCTAGATCGACGATGTCTTATCAGTACTTTGGCAACGTCATTGCATTTGATACGACGTATCGCACAAATAAGTACGACGAGCCTTTTGCCATATTTAATGGGGTAAATCATCATTCTCAATCCATACAATTTGGATGTGCACTTTTACAGGACGAGACAGAGGAAAGCTTTTGAATGCTTAGACAACTGTATGAAATTTGTGTTTCATGGGTGCCCGTATACAACCGAAATACTTTTTTTTGCCGGGATGAATACAACTGGTCGTAGTGAAGGAATTAACGCATTCTTTGATGGATTCGTCATAAGAACGACAAATCTTAAGGAGTTTGTTCTGAAATACGAGAAGGCATTAAAAAGGTTAGTGGAAAGAGAGATTGATGAGGATTTTGAATCTGAACACAAAAGTCGTTAGGTTAGGCATGGTGAGTTTCTACTGAGTCAACGGCAGAGATATATACTCGAACAATGTTTAAGAACATCAAGGAGGAATAGGATGCAATATTGATGTTGAAAGTTGTAGAATTAGATCACAATGATGATCCTTGCTCGTTCAAAGTCCTACATAGAGATGGTGGTTACCATCATCAATTTCTAGTGAAGTTGAACATGGAAACTTTTGTTGGGACATGTGAATGCCAATTTTTTGAGTTTAATGGCTTGATCTGTAGACATATTTTAAAGGTACTAGTTTGTCAAGATGCGAAGATGATACCAGATCACTTTATTCTTGCAAGATGGAGGAAAGAGACTAATAAGTTTAGGGGAATGTACTCAGCAGAACCATTGCGGGATTGCGACGGTGAACATGCTGATGCCTTGAGACTTAACCATATGTCAAGAGTCAACGAAGTTGGCTTGTTTAGCATCATCATCCAAACCAAGGTACCTCGTCGTCATGGGAAGTTTAAAGGAATGTTCCCAAAAAATGGCTTGTATTGAAGATCCCGTGGAGATTCATTCCTCAATTTTAGGAGAGGCTTCAAGAGAGCCAGAGGACATTAATTCAAGCCCATTATCTCAGCTAATGCTCCTAGATCCAAACATCTCACAAACCAAGGGAAGGAAAAAGAAGGTGAAAGCCGCTGAGGTAAAAAAAATAGCCGATTCCTCAAGATTGAAAAGTGGTCTAGAATTAAACCTCGCAAAGAAAAAAAGGCAGTGTAAGAGTTGCAAAAAGTTTGTCAAACACGACAAACGGAATTGTCCTCAGAACGCAAATTGAAAAAAATATATCATTGATGAAGGTATGATATGCTACTTTGTTTTAGTTTTTGTATGAAGGTATGATATGCTATTTTTTTAGTCACAACTAATGTTGAAACCTTTTTTCCAATTTAGTTCAAGAGGAAGACATAACGAATGAAGACGAGGATTCATGATGATTCTGGTTTTTTCGGCTGCTTAGGGTAATCCTTTGGCACGAACAGTTTGGAGTTTGGAGTTTGGAGTTTGGACTCATGACCTCGCAATTCATGCTTGTTGAATGGCTCACATATAGATAACTTTGAGGATGGCTTCTGAAAGTGTATGATGCTCAACCTGTATAGTTTGGAGTTTGGAGTGTTTCATTTTGATCCTAGAGCTTGTAACTGTGTTAAGGTTTCTTGCAACTTCTTTTCAGACCTTATTGGATGTCACCCTATATCTATTTTCCTTCAAATTTTCCCTGCAGGCACTAATGCTGGTTTTGCTTATAAGCAGTGGTTCATTCATCTTCTTCGGACGAAAGCACAACGGTGCACCATCCGGGGGTGTACCACGGCGCATCCCAACTAATTCTAGGTTTTGAGTTGACACCATCAGAATTAATAGAGATCAGTGATTAGATAATAGTTTTGTAGGTTGCAGACAACATACGAGATGGATATTTGCCATGATCTGGTTTTGCTTTGTAATCAAGTATTTTATTTTGATTAGCTATTCAAATGACTTTTGAACTTCATTCTTGCATCACCACACAACTCAAGCTTTGCATCACCACACAACTCAAGCTTTGCATCACCACACAACTCAAGCTTTGCATCTTCAGATATCGCAGAGGTGTATATTCAGTAGCTAATGCTATTTCTGTATTGCAAATCGCCTAAAAAACTTTCTTAATCATTCCTTTCTTCAGGTTCTATAACAAGTGTGTTAACAATAAGCTTACAGAAGCTATTCATGCTCAACCAACTGTCAAAAATGGCAAAACTGAAGTTGAGAGAACTTTCTACTGGTGATGCAACCTACTAGATTAAAGAGAATAATATAACATGTTAATAACGTCTATTCCTCTGGGGAAATCAATATACAAGTCAAAATACTCGATGCCCACAAGAACTCAAAATTTGGAAACAGTAAACTTCTAAGCTCAGACAGTAAACATTTGGCACCAGTAAACTTCTAACTCAAATCAAAATTTGATGGATTCTCCTAAGCATTCTACTTCGTGTTAGCTTCTCCATGCTTCCCTTCTTCACTGATCGGCCTGATATTCTCACCGGAATCGTCTATAAGTGCAGAAGATCAACATCATAAGAAAGGTCTTCGTCAGAGTTTTCAGAAGAAAGCATCAGGGAAAATTATCAATTTAGTAAATAAGGAGATGCATACCTGCTGGCCTTTTAAGATTCTCGCATTGCTCTGCTTAACTCCCAAAGGATTTTCATTACAGACAGAGCAACCATAACATTCAATGGGTGGCTCATTCACAAGCAAGGAAGGAAAAGATAATAGCTGACCTTATTCCTCTGTCGCCGAGAACTTGAGTTGCGCTTCTAAATTAGGGATTCATATTTCCATATGAATTAGGTGAGGGTTTCATATTTCCATATACTGTGTCCTTCAGCAATGGCAGAACTTCAGAAGCTTTGTGATAAGGTGAGGGATTCATATTTCCATATGAATTATGATTTTTCTCAACCTGACGACAGTATATGATTTTTCACAAAGATTCTTCTCAAAATTCAGAGAAAATGCTTTACAAAAATCGTGCATAGCACAAAATATAGTGAACAGGCAAGGGGTAGGAGGTGAACAAAGATTTTTCTATAGAAAAATCGCGCATAGCACAAAATATAGTGAACAGGCAAGGGGTAGGAGGTGAACAAAGATTTTTCTATAGAAACATCGCGCATAGCACAAAGATTGTTGTCAACCTAACGACAGTATATGCTTTAGAAAATACTGGCAAGGATTAGAAGGTGAACAGGAAGCAAAAGCAGAAGCAAACCCCTCATCTGAGCGTAGCACTCACCGGAGAAGTTCCTTTCGTTCATGGTCCGGGAGCTACAATAGATCTACAATTCCGCAAGAGATAAAGCACTCATCTCAAATACCTGTGAAATCGTGGAAAATTGGAGATGGGGTTGGGAAATGGCATCGCACGAGGGTTTCTCCAGTCGGTCTTTTGATTTGGGCGGCCAGTCGAGCGAGAGTTCTCCTGAAATCGCGTGTTTTCTTTTTTTTTTTGTTGTTTAAGTTGTGTTATAATCCTGGCCGTTGATCTGTATTAAGATCAACGGCAAGGATCACGTGTTTTGTTATGGTTTTTTTGGTGTGTATATGGATCTCATCCCATTAGTTAATTATATAAAAAAACGGTTATGTTATTTTAACATAATAAAATTATAAAAAATTCTTTATTTTTTTAATTCAAAAGCACAACTTGTTATTGCAATTTAAATAGGGCCAATTTGGTAGCCTATTTTGTTCCCGGTACAATAGTCGAATTGCGATCACTTTTTAATCCGGTCAAAAATGAATGGATTGAACCCGAACGACTTAATCCTCCCATCCATTCGGCATAATTACCCTCAACTTTGCCAGTTATTTACATGTCTTGCCATTATATAAATACCAGATAAAACACAACACCTCCATTATTCCTCGCTTTCTCCATCTTGAAACCCTAGCTCATCCTCCCTTCCCGCACGACAATCATTCTCTTTCGCCGACGAACGACATTAAGTAGATGGACAGATCTGTTGAAGGTAAATCCCTTTAACCATTAATTTACCTTTGGAATGACACATGTTGCCCCCCTAATCTAGGGTTTTGCAAGCCACACCTCGAACTACGAACCAGTAACAATCCATGCAATTGACCTTCATTCATAAGGCATTTTGCATGTGAATCTTATATCTACTGAAAAATTATAATATTCTGGCTGCTTATATTTAGTGTTAATTCCATGTGTTAGGGCGTGCGATAAATTATTGTTTAAACAATTTGAGGTTCGTGGTTATTAACTCTAGATTCGTGGGCCTATGCATGATTATTTATTCTAGATTTAGTTTGATGCTCATGTTCATTCACTCTAGATTCGGGTTTGTGGATGTGTGTTCATCGATAGCTTTGTATGCCTGTTCATTGCCTGTGACATGGCTCACATGCAATTCATTTTGAATCTGTTGAGGGTAACTCTATCGCTACTTATTGGTGCCTTGTTGCAACGATTGCAACAAGAATCTGAGAGGCTGGAGCATAAACGTAAGCGCAGTTCAATGCCTAAATACTTGATTTTAGACAAGATATGTGAACAACTGGCATTTCTGACAAGGCTCACTAATGGGAACAACAAAGACTCTTTCCATAACCTATGGATGCATAATTTGCCTTTACAGAACTTTTTTGGGTATTATGGGACGAAGGCGGCTTGCAAGATGACCATTACGTGTCGGTTAAAGAAAAAACAACAATTTTCCTACGTGCAATAGTGCATCATTAGAAAAATAGAACCCTACAAACACCGAGTCCTCAATGCCGCGAAAGAGCTAAGAAGATACTAAAGAGTACGCGACCATCTAGATAGTCTCCGTATGGAAGGGGTATCCAAACATTGCCGTACAAGAAGCTATACTTCACCTTGGATAAAGAAAAATCCATGATACAAGCTTGGAAGGAGTTGACGTTGGAGGGGTACATGTCCAGCTCGGGGTGGAAGAAGGAATTTCACCCAAAGTGTGCGGAGAGAATTCGTAAACTTGTACCCAACAACATAGTACAAGAGAGGAACACCGAGAATAAGCTACACGCGTGGAAGAACCAATGGTGTATCCTAAGTGACTTCATGTCCTATAGTGGTACAACCATATACCCCAAAACAAATACTTTTGTGCTCGACAATGATGAACTGTGGGCAGATCTGTTGAAGGTGCGCGTGCTTTACAATACACGAATGTATTGCACATCAACTATACTCTTTTAACACTGTTGAGATCTTACACGTGCAGGCTAAGCCAAAGTTTGCGTTATTGAAGGGAAAGAACTTTCCATGATTTGAAGATTGATACGAGCTATTTGGGAAGTACAGGGCACAAGAAAACATGTGTGGGGACTACTTGATAGCTGCATCAGAGAGGGAGCGCACCACATATTACTACGTCTTGTGTGGTGAGAATGATTTTGACTTGGAAGACTGTGAGGTGATAGATGCAGAGCCCGGTCACTGATGCTCAGCGATGCACCTATGCAATAGAGAAAGGTTCGTCGTCTGCACCTGTACCTATTTTCGCTTGTGTTGACTCTGGCAAAAAGCAAAAGGCTGCAAAAGTGACTACACGAAGCTCGGTTCTGGATAATTACATATCTACTATGAGTCTTCTAATGGAGAAGACTGTGAAAATGTTCGACGGTAGCCTAATGCCACAAGGAGAGACCTATGAGTCGAAGGCTACCTTCATTCTTCAAGGTTTAGAAGACTTTTCGACCATCGAGTACAACCAGAAGAGGTACATCGTGAAGACACTTCTCAATTATAGCTATGAGTTTACCCTATTTAAAGTGCAAGGACGGGACGACTGGGAGCAGTAGCTGCGAAGCATCATCGCAGAAACGTTTGGTTGTTAGTACGTGCCTCCCAACAACTTTTATAACTTGAGGACCTTTGTGTAAGTAAATGTACCGATGGATCCTCGTAGAACAATTTTTTTTTTCATCGATTTTATTATCTGAATTTTTAAGTGTGATTAGTTTTCGTTGAGGATGATGTTGAACAAGCTTGCCTTGATGAGAGTTGAACAATTCTAAGACAAATGTATTTGGTTTTTCTTTTGAATATGCTTTTAATACCTGCAACAAAACATATTCATTCAATTCTACTTTGTGCCTTTATAGTGCATGTGTGGGGGCAAGAGGCAGGGGGATAAAAGTGAAATTCCTGGAGACAAGCTATGATAATTGATCTGGTTGAAAAGCGGATAATAGCAATGATTCAAATGCTAAGATTATTCACACGCATAGATGACGCATGGGGAGTTTTGGTAGTTCACCCTTAGCTACAGATAAAGGAGGGTAATATATGTTTGATCAATAGATTGGTGGAAAAGCTTAGGGTGTTGATCTACTTCATGTATTCTTTGTTTTCACTTTCCTATACTACTTTTGTAATAGTACCTATAGTTGGAACATGTACATACTTTATTATATGAATATAAACATTAGCTTTTCCAAAAAAAAAAAAGGTGATGTGATTGTTGGAGGCCCAAAACAAATTTGGATTCTTGCATGTTTAAAGTAATTGGATCCTGTAATGTGAATTATACCGAAATGCAGCTTCGTGATTTCTTCTAATCAAAGGTACATATGTGGTCAGTTCGATCTGTAAATTTAATTGGATTCAGAAGACTCATTGGGCGTCTTCTTGTTCAAAGGAGATTGGATTGTAATGGCCCAATCGCGATATATGAATTTTGGAACAGACTATTTTTGTTCATTCACAATTTGCTATTTGCAGCATTGTGCAGTCTCAGTTTTATTGGAGAGGTATGAACATGCTCTGATCAAACTAAATTTTATCCATTGACTAAAGACTTCTCACGCCATATGCTGAAAAAAAGAGATTAAATTCTAACAGTCCGATGATGAGTTATTATTTCGGGAACATACTATTCTCAAACTAAAAGTTTGCACGCAACTTATGGAGACTAGATCAAGCATATGAGATGTTGCACTCGTGGGATACCACGGCCTCTGCTAGAAGCTTCCAAGAAGGATGTTCATTTTTCTAATTATGTATTTTAATTAAATTAGTCCATTGGTTTGTTAGAATTTTGAATTTTTATGTAATTAAGTAATTTCCTACTTTTTAGGAATTAAGTTAGGATGGACTTCTTACTTAGGTAAGGTCCAATTTTAATAGGATTTAAATTAGGTAGGGCACAAATAAAGTCTAGGGATTAGAATCTTAGGCCCATTAAAATTGTAGTCTACTTAATGGCACAAACTTACACTTTTCAAGAAAGATTTTTTTTTATGTTTATTTCATTATGAGCTTTGAGATCTCTCTCTTTGTTTATTGAATTTCTATTCTAAGAGAATTAGGTTGCATGCATCTTAGGGTACATGTAAAGGTTAATTTTATGATCCTCATATTTATTACAGAGTAGATCTTTGGGTAAGCGTTTGATTAAACCTCTGGTTTACATTCGTTTCTAGTGTAATAGTTGGCTAGGGATTGATGTTTCATGTTTGATTGGGTTTCTACGACATAATATGTTTACATCACAAACTTAACAAGGCAAACATGTATCGCCTTCCATAGGCTGTGAAAATGTGTATTCACAGACCAAAAACCACACGTATACGACAAAAGCCAACAAAAATTTGCAGTACCCCAAAACAAACACCAACCAAAAGATAACTGCCAAAGATTACACAACAGGTATAAAGAGGCAGGATACAAAAACGCCTGCATCTATCCACCTAAACACTACTGCTCGACAAAACACTATGATCCTACACTAGAGAATCATATATTAGAACCAGTCTCCCCTGCGAAGGAGAGTGTCTTCTCTGACTCCTTGTTGTTCATGTTAGGCTTGGTAATGGATGCCCCGCTTGAACCGCCTTCCTGTCTTGCCACTGCATTACCTGCTACGCCGGCTGTTCCCACCGCCGTGTTCGAAGGACCACACAAGCCTAAAATCAGCAAGTAGGCTTTAGCTATCGGTTAAGCTAAACATGAAAACAATTTCTGTTGGGATACTAAAAAGAATCACATCAATTTTCAAAAATCGGACAAAGAGCAGTCAACTAGCGTAGTATCACAAAAATTGACTTTGTAGCGGATAGAAAACGGTGACAATGGTGGACACTCCCAGAGTTTGGTGAACTCCGCAAATATGTCAACATACTCTTTGGAACCGCAAAGCCCACATGATGCCAGATCAATAAGCTTGTCGCAGAGGGCACGCCGGTTTGGTTTCTGCGGCAGAAACTTATTGAATTCCTATTACACAAAAATGGAGAATGCAAAAAATTAATTCAAGGGGGCCAAAATAAAAATAAAATTGTAGACCATTTCAGAGACTACAAAATGAATAATGTTTAGTAAAATTATTACCAACACGTATACAACATCAAAAAACCAAAAACTAATGACAACAAAAGTTGTGAACAATAAAAATAACTACATTTTTGGAGCAGCATTCATATATCATCGGCAATAGAGAATCATTCATGCTAACAAACCAACCAATAATAATAATAATAATAATAATAATAAAATTTTGAAAACAAAATATGTCCGTGTATGGTTGATATTTTTGGTTATGACACGTGGTGAAATTTGACGCGTTGAACTTGGATCCGATGGTTGATATTTGCAATTCGTGTCTATGGTATGAATAAATCTGGACCGCTGATTACTATTTGATCTAACGGTTACTTGCTTGATTGTCTCGATATTGGTGAAGTTAAATTTGAGCCGTGTATTTGAATAATGATCCAACGGACAAAAAACTTTCAGTTACTCGATCAGAGCACTTATGAACTCATCCTTTCTTTTACTATCTCCATCCTACGGTCAAAATCAAGAGGTGTTACAAGTTGATCTGGTTCGTTGAATGTGCAAGAAGATAGTGCGGTATAAAATCAATATTGATTGATGATCATTAGATCAGAGTAGAATCGATGGTTGAGATGAAAAATTGAAGAAATATATAAGAAAAAGCTCTCTAAAATTGGTGACAATTCACTCTTGATTTTTCTCTCTCCTGCAAGAAACCTCTTGACTCTCTCTATGGGTTCCTACGTGAATTTCTCATTTTCGGCCTCTGTTTGTGTATTACGACGGATTTATTCGGTGGAATCTTTAGATCTAGTGACTGTTAGTCGTTATTTTCTGGCAAGATTGTTTGCTGGTTAATTTTTAGATCTGTTTGAGGCATTTGTTGTGGTTCGAGTGTAGTTGTGGAGAACTTTGTAGTTATTTGGTGGAATATCAATATAAGCAGCATGAGCATTTGTTTGGAGCTCAACATAGAGATAGTCGAAAAGCAATTTTCGGTGAACCACGGGTCTTCCTCCGTTCTTCGATTTTATAATTCTATTTTTCAAACTGTTTAAACATTTACAAGAAGTTAATATTCGTGTGTTAAGTGTGCAAGTCAAGTCGAAATCGAAATTCCAACAATGGTATTAGAGATAGGTTGGCTAGATCTGAGGAGATCTGGCCAGATTTGAAGATTCTGTGACTTGTTCTTAAAGGCTAAGCAAGAAGCTTATCTTGCACCCCTAACAAGCGTTAGGGTGGTAAACTTCTTACTTGTTTTTTAACGCACTCACATTTAGACTTCCGTTGCATGCACTCTCAAATCTGAAATCTGAGAGCTCTGTTTTTAATTTCTGAAAATTGTGGCCACGACATCTAGGGATTGTTACATTTTTTAATACCTGTTAGGCTTGTCGCCTATTTAAACAGCTTTCCAATGTGCAACGCTTGTCGCCTTTCTTTGCTAAGGCTTGTAGCCGATTGTGTGCATCTAATTTCTTTGTGATTTGTGAAAAACCTTCACTGTGTGATAGTTCTTGAGTTTGTTCCTGCTACTTTCATCCTTCTCATTTGTGACCTATTCTGTAAGTTGTTTTTCTTGTAAAGATGACTACTAGAATAGAGATAAACTTGTTTGATGGGAAGGGTGATTTCAATAGTTGGAGTAAGAAAATGAAAGCACTATTATCACATAACAAGATACACTTATCACAGATTAGACTAAATGGTCAAAGGATGCTAAGAAAAGGGAAGCTGAAATAAAGGAAGAGGCCTACAATTTGATTATTCTGAATCTATCAGATTCTGTGCTTAGAAAAGTAGACGGGGATGAAGATCATGTAAATTTTTAGAACAAATTAAATAACCTGTATGCTTCTAAAACACCTATAAATCTAATCTTTGTGAAAAGTGCTCTGTTTTCTTTTAAAATGGACTCTGCTAAGTCTATTGATGAAAATGTTGATGAATTCTTCAAACTTAATCAAGCACTAGAAGGAACAGAACATGACTTAGACGATGCCAGTCTTGCTATGATTTTATTAAACTATCTGAATGAAGATTACTTTGTTGTTAAAAATGCTCTGCAATATTCTGGTGTTGTTCCGAAAATAGAGATAATAATGTCTGGTCTTAAATCTAGGGAACTTGAGTTGAGAACAACTAGAAAATAATCAAATGCTCTGTTTGTGAATAATAATCATGCAGAATCATATAACAAAGATAATTAGAATCAGTCAAACACGATAAAATAATAACAATAATCATAACAAAAACAAGAAATCTAAGGAGGACCTGTTCTGTGACTGGACATGTAATCCAAGAGTGTTATAAGCTGAAAAATAAAGAGAAAAGAAATCAGAATCTAATGTTGCTACTTTGAAAAATACTGAAGAGGAATCTCAGAAGTTTTGTTTGTTTTGGGTCACTTGACTAAGGATGGACTTTTCATATGAGCCCTAATGAAAAATGGTTTTCAAATGTAGACAAGTCTAAGAAAGGGATTGCGTATATGGAAAATTTTAACACTTGTTCAGTAGAAGGCACATGTGAAATAAATCTGAAATTGTCTGATAACAAACTAGTTTGTATGTCAGATGTTAGGTACATTCCTGATCTTAAGAGAAATCTTATTTCTTTGTGGGCTTTAGAAGAATCAGGTTGCACGTTTCATGCTAAAAATGATGTTTTAAAGGTCTTTCAAAGTGACAGAACCATTCTTAGTGCTAAAAGAAAAAACTGATTGTATTTTCTTGAATGAAAGTATTTTAGTACAATTGATGACTGTTCAATTGCAATATGTGATTCTGAAAATACTAAATTGTGGCATTTAAGGTTAGCGCACATTAGTCAAAATGGGTTGACTATTTTACACTCCTTAGGAAGCCTAGGGAAGCATGCAATTTGTGACTTGGATTTTTGTGAAATCTTTATATTAGGAAAGCAACATAGGCTTAAATTTCCTAAAGGTTCACATGTATCAAAACAAAAATTAGAATACTTGCATTCTGATTTGTGGGGTCCTGAAGTGTTCCTATTCATGGTGAAAATAAATATTTCCTATTTGTTGTTGATGACTTTACAAGGAAAATGTGGGTCTTCTTATTACTATCTAAAGATCAAACTTTTGAAAGATTTAGAGATTGGAAGACTTTAATTGAAAACCAAACTGACCATAAAATTAAATACTGAAGGACAGATAATGGACTTGAGTTTTGCACTTCCTTGTTTGATAATTTGTGTTCTGTTTCTGGTATTATTAGACATACTCCTCAGCAGAATGGAGTAGTTGAACGCATGAATAGAACATTGCTTGATAAAGTAAGATGTCTCCTCATCACCTCTGGTTTGAAAAAAATATTTTGGGGAGAGGCATTGAGTACGACTGCCTACTTGATTAATAGGAGCCCCTCATCTGCACTAGACTTTCAAACCCCAGAATTTGTTTGATCCGGAAGAAACCAGAATCTGATTAGAATTAGTAGAGTTAATGGAAGATTGGTAATCATCAGGTTCTGAGCACAAAATTTTATCAGCCACAGAAAAAGCAAATTCAATCAACTCAGCAAAGTTAGCATATCTCGCAGGTACAGTTCTTGTCCTAGTGACCTTATTTTGGGCAATGTTGTATGAGGTGGATTGTTGGGACTGATCAGATTGAAGTTGATCAGTTTTTGAGGGGCTCTGAATTTCTTCAGGCTCCTCACATTGGACAGGTTCCTATGAAGGAACTTCTCTGTCCAGCTCCACCTGTATAGGAACCTCCCTAGGCTCCACCTTAATTGATATCTCAACAGATTTATTTGGCAAGTTAGACATACTCCTCAGCAGAATGGAGTAGCTGAACACATGAAAAAAAACATTGCTTGATAAAGTAAGATGTCTCCTCATCATCTTTGGTTTGAAAAAACCATTTTGGGGAGAGGCATTGAGTACGGCTGCCTACTTGATTGATAAAAGCCCCTTATCTGCATAAGACTTTCAAATCCCAGAATTTGTTTGGTCCGGAAGAGACCAGAATCTGATTCATATAAGGGTGTTTGGTTGTGCAGCTTATGCTCACACCAAGTCTGGTAAATTAGATCCCAAGTCCCTAAAGTGTGTTTCCTTGGATACCAAGAAGGCACTAAGGGATATAGATTATGAGATAGGAGTTTTCCTGATTTGAAAATTATTGTTAGTAAGGATGTCATTTTTAATGAGCTAGATTTTTCCTGCTCGCTAAATAAATCTGCTGAGACATCAATTGAGGTGGAGCCTATGGTGGTTCCTATACAGGTGGAGCTGGACAGAGAAGTTCCTTCACAGGAACCTATCCAATCTGAGGAGTCTGAAGAAATTCATAGCCTCTCAAAAACTGATTAGCTTCAATCTGATCAGTCCCAACCCTCCACCTCATACAACATTGCCCAAAATAAGGGCACTAGGACAAGAATTGTACCTGCAAGATATGCTAACTTTGCTGAGTTGATTGAATTTACTTTTTCTGTGGCTGATAAAATTTTATGCTCAGAATATGATGATTACCAATATGCCATTAACTCTGCTAATTCTGAAAATTAGAAGAATGCTATGATGTAGGAAATGAACTCATTCAGGAAGACTAAAACTTGGGAATTAGTTCCAAAGCTTAAAAATAAAAAAAATAGTAGGTTGTAAATGGATTTTCAAGCTAAAAGAAGGGGTTAATAGTTCTGATCCATGCATTTATAAAGATAGGTTAGTTGCTAAAGATTTCTCACAAAAAGAAGGCATTGATTACAATGAGATTTCCTCACCTGTTGCAAAATATAAAACTATTCAGATCATGCTTTCCTATGTGGCTTTTTTAGAACTTGAGCAACTTGATGTTAAAACTGCTTTTTTATTGGTGATTTAGAGGAACAAATTTAAATGGATCAGCCTTTAGGTTTTGTTGATAAGAAAAAACCTGATTTTGTATGCTCTTTAAAAAGATCATTATATGGTTTAAAGCAAGAACCTATACAATGGTATAAAAGATTTGATGATTTTATGTGTAGTCTTGGATTTGATAGAAGCAATCATGACCCTTTCTTGTATTTTAAGCATTACGATCATGCTTTAGTGTTTTTGCTGCTTTATGTGGACGATATGTTGATTATGAGCAAGTCTAAATCTGAAATCAGTAAGTTGAAATTAATGCTTAAATATGAATTTAAAATGAAGGATTTAGGGGAAGCAAAAAGGATTTTGGGAATAAAAATCATAAGAGATAGGAAGGTAGGAATTTTAAAGTTACATCAAACTTCCTACATGAAAAAATTGTTTAAGAAATTTAAACTTGACAATTTGAAACCCGTGACACTTCCCTTAGCTGCTCATTTTAAATTGAGTAAGGATCAATGTCCTAGTACACCAAGTAAAACTGAAAGGATGGAAAAACTACCATATGCAAATCTACTTGGATCACTCATGTACCCTTTGGTTAGTACTAGGCCTGGCATTAGCTTTGCAGTACCTTTGCTGAGTTGGTTTATGTCTAAACTTGGTAGTGAACACTGGATGGCACTTAAGTGGACTGTCCGTTACTTAATTGGGACTAAAAGTTTAGGGTTATGTTATAATAAAGATAACTCTGAAATGAACTTGATTGGCTTTGTAGATAGTGACTTTGTTGGTGACTTGGATTCTAGAAAGTTAACTACTTGCTATTATTTTTTATTTTGTGGAAATTGCATTAGCTGAAAATCTCAACTACAACCTGTGGTTGCTTTGTTAGCTATAGAAGCTGAATATATTGCAATTTCTGATGTTTTTAAAGAAGCTCTATGTCTTTAAGGCTTATTAAAAGAAGCTGGAATGTGTGATTCTGTGCCCTCTGTGCATTGTGATGGTCAGTGAACAATTTATTTGAGTAGAAATCCTGTTTTTCATGAAAGAACAAAGCATGTTGATGTTAAATTTCATTTTATACGAGATGTGATTTCTGAACAACGTGAGAATTTAGTAAAAATTAGTACTGATGCAAATGCTGCAAATTTTGGTACTAAAATCCTAACCTAAAGTAAGTTTCAATTTTGTCTGAAACTACTTGGATTAGGCTGATTTGTACCAAAGAGAGGAGTAGAAGAATGTGATGTTGCGCTACTTAGTCTATTATGTTGTTTGAAAGGGTGAATGGTTTGCTAAATTGAAATGTGCTTCAACTTTTGCTGCATCTTTGTTGGATTGTGTATGTGATTATAAACTAGCAGTTTCAAGGTAAAGATTGTGAAATGTGAAGTTACTAGTATGCCCTTAATGAAGTGATCATGGCCATGCATTATCATTTGATATGATTTATTTGGTTATGACACGTGGTGAAATCTGACGCGTTCAACTTGGATCTAATTGTTGATATTTGCAATCCGTGTCTATGGTATGAATAAATCTGACCGCTGATTACTATTTGATCTAACGGTTACTTGCTTGATTGTCTCAATATTGGTAAAGTTAAATCTGAAACGTGTATTTGAATAATGATCCAACGGACAAAAATCTTTCAGTTACTCGATCAGAGCACTTATGATCTCAGCCGTTCTTTTAATGTCTCCATCCTACTGTCAAAATCAAGAGGTGCTACAAGTTGATTTGGTCCGTTGAATGTGCAAGAAGATCGTGTGGTATAAAATTAATATTGATTTATGATCATTAGATCATAGTGGAATGGATGGTTGAGATGAAAAGTTGAAAAAATATATAAGAAAAAACTCTCGAAAATTGGTGACAATTCACTCTTGGTTTTTCTCTCTCCTGCAAGAAACCTCTCGATTCTCTCTAAGGGTTGCGACGTGAACTTCTCGTTTTCGGTCTCTGTTTGTGTATTCCAACGGATTTATTCAATGAAATCTTTAGATCTAGTGACTGTTAATTGTTATTTTTCAGCAAAATTGTTTGCTGGTTAATTTTTAGATCTGTTTGAGGCATTTGTTGTAGTTCGAGTGTGGTTGTGGAGAACTTTGTCATTATTTGGTGGAATATCAATATAAGCAACGTGAGCATCCGTTTAGAGCTCAACATGGAGGTAGTTGGAAAGCAATTTTCGGTGAACCACGGGCCTTAATCCGTTCTTTGATTTTATACCTATATTTTTCAAACTGTTTAAATATTTACACGAAGTTACTAATCGTGTGTTAAGTGTGCAAGTCACGTCGAAATCAAAATTCCAACAGAACAGAGATTGAAATGACGGAGCGGAGAACAAGGCATCGCTCAAAAAAGGAACGAACATTTTATACCCAGAAGGCAGGGGCAGAACGGATATTTCATGAAATGAATGATGTGGCATGCATAATCTAAAATAATTTAATGATACCAAATACCAGATAGGAATTGTATAACTCCATTTTATAATTTCGATACCATGAAAAGGTGTATACCAAACAGAAGGCGGATTAAGCCATCCAACAGGAAGGACGATGTAATACTTTTAGGCGGATTAAATTTATGTGTCTATCAAACTGGCATATAAGGTATAAAAAAAATGATGAATGTAAAAAAGATGATAGAACAGAAGTGATTACTATATACCATAAGAACATTCAAATGATAGTGGAAAATTTTAAATTCAATTGAAACTGCTCCATTTTTGAACTGTAAGTAAATAGGTGAGCAGTGGGCCGACGGTGCATGCTAGCCTAGCGGTTGAGCGTACGACCTTCGATTCTCAGGGCTTACCTAGATGTCGAGGGTTCGAGCTCCAGTGGGGGAGTATTCACTGTCACTTCTGAGGGGATTAGTCGGCGGGCCCCTGGGTCCAAAGGATACCCGATACTGTGGTCTGAGTCTTTGTTATCCTAATTACTTATAAAAAAAAAAAAAAAGGTGAGCAGTGGGCCCCATCTAACGGTAAAGTGGAGGTGTAGTGTAGATACTCCCGCCGGTGTTCCGCTCCATCATTCATTTCAATTCACCGATGACACTCACGTGGGCACGTGCTTCACCCTCAGGCTTTTTAGTTTTTCCAGATAAAGCAAGGACCCTATCGTCATTTTGCATTTCTTCCCCATCCCCTTCAGGTAGAAGCAACAAATATATTTATATATAACGGCTTTCATCGCTCTCACTGTCCTTTGCTCACTCTTTTGACTCTGCAAAGTCGAGTGAGGTTTTGAGTGAGTGGGAAAGAATCACACATGCACGATTCTCCAGTTGTACAAATGCGATGTTAGTGCTAAAGAAGGGGCGGTTGGTTTTGTCCATGTCGATCTCTAGTAGTCGTGTTTGACTCGGTCATTTTTAGGGGGAGTGGGGGTTAAGAAATTGTCCCAATATTGATTCTTAAAATTTCGTCTGGGGTACTTCTTCTTCTTCTTGATTTTATCGGTATGGTGGTCACTTCATTGGTATCGATAAACTCATTAAGCTGAGCGGGTCTGAGGAAAGCTCGAGCGTCGTTTCTCATTTCCATCTTGAAGCTAATGAAGCGTCAAGCTTGTGGGTTTTGCTTTTGTATTCGGAAAGATCAGAAATTTTCAGTCGGGGTTTTCAGAATCAGATGTTAGCATATTTAGGACTTTCTAATTACTGGGTTTGTAAGTTATTTTATTTACAAATTTTAAAAAAAAATTATTTTATTTACTTCCTTCTTGTGACATGCTTGCGCATAGGATTCCAGATAAACTTCAAGTTGGTATGTTGGTGTTTCATCGATACTTTGAAATTTCTTAATCAGGAAGTTTACATTCTGGAGCTGCGAGGAAGAGAAGCTTCTTGTAATTGGATTATTATTTTAAATCTTGATTCGGTGAGTAACGGTGAGTGCTCTTCAATCGTGTTTTAAATAATCTGCATTTTTTTCGGACCAGTATTTCTTGATCTGTTAACATGGGGTCCACTACTCATACTTTCGCCGGCCTTTTGTTAAAAGAATCAGCAAGGCCATCAAATAGTGTCATTTCTTGGAGTTGAAGCATAGACATAGTTGGGTTTGGGTCCCCAGTGAGCAAAGCTATCTATTCTTGATCTTTTTCGAAAGGAAGTAGAGTTTGTTTCTTTTGGAGGAGTAAGTTTCAGACCTATGATTAAACAAAGTGGTTAATCACAACCAACATAAAAAAAAAAAATCCCTTTAAGATTGATCTATATTGTGTTAGTTGGCTACACATTAAACAATTAACTCTCTTTCTTGCAGATGAGCAATGAGTTCGTCTGCCGGGTTATTCTGTTCCTATTCGAAACCACTACAATGCTATACGGGTCTAACTTTTCCGCTCTATTTGGCTTGCAACGATGGCAGATTGAGTAGATTTGTTTAGAATCGAGAAAATGGGAGAAATTGGTGCTGAAGACTTGGTGAATTGGGATAAGTTGCACGGCATGGGGAGCGGAATTGAAGAGAAGATTTTTGTATTGGTGAGGCTAAGGCCTTTAAGTGACAAGGAGATCTTACAGAATGAAGTTGTTGATTGGGAATGCATCAATTCGACCACTATTTTGTACCGGAACAGCCTCCAAGAGCGATCAGGGCTTCCCACAGCATATTCATTTGGTAAATGGTGCATCTATGTTCATTCTCTTATCAAACTCTTTTTTCTTTTTGTCTGTAATTTTTTTTAAATTTCATCAACCAGTTTGAAGATATTATATGACATGAACTTTAAATGTCATTTGATAATCCGCCCTTTTGATACCTATTTTTGGTATTAATTGTTATGATTCTAAGGTGATTTTATTACATCTATTTCCATTTTTCTGTTTTTCATGGTTATGAGTGTAGATAGAGTATTTAGAGGTGACAATAGTACGCAAGAAGTTTATGGAGGAGGAATAAAAGACATTGCTCTTTCTGTTGTTGGTGGCATAAACTGTAAGTTGAGTTCGACAAATTTCTAGATGCCTTGCTTCTTACTACTTTTACTTATTGTTGGACACTTAACTTTCTAAACATTGCGACCTGTACATATCAGCAACTATTTTTGCATATGGTCAAACAAGCAGCGGAAAGACATACACAATGAATGGTATTACAGAGTGTACGGTCGCTGATATTTATGACTATATAGAAAGGGTATGCAACTCTAACTTCAACGAGGATAAATGTTTTTATGCATTCAGAATGCATTTTTCTTATGAGGAAGCACATAATACCTCCTTGATTTCACCCGCCCTTCTCTTTGTCTACCTCTATGTGTATATTTATCTATTCCAGCATGAAGAGAGAGCATTTCTGCTGAAGTTCTCTGCAATGGAGATTTATAACGAAGTTGTTAGAGACCTCATTTGTCCAGATAATACTGCTCTTCGGCTGCTTGATGATCCAGAAGTAAATTTTGAATTTATACTTTAGGCCCCTTACTAGTGCACATTGTAGGCTGATATTTATTTATTTTGCTTTAATTTCCAGAAAGGGACTATTATACAGAAACTGACTGAAGAAACTTTGAGGGACCAGAATCACCTCAAAGAGTTACTGTCCGTCTGTGAAGGTAAGGGGAATTTCATTGTCGTATTCTTGTATGGTAAACAAGTTGATAACTGCAGACATAATGCTGCATGGACTCTTAACATAGCCCAGCGACAAATTGGGGAGACATTACTGAATGAAACAAGTTCTAGATCCCATCAGATTCTTAGATTGG
>JAOWBN010247451.1:0-36251 GCA_028565015.1 Pinguicula moranensis | reverse complement strand
GAATAGGTGAAATGAGAGGAAAAAACTGATTACATATAGATGTAATATCATAATTAATGTGTCAAGGAGGGTTATTTCTGTAATTCGCCACCTAGTGATAAGTAGGTGATGAAACAAATCCCATCTTTTTGGCCGGATAAAATTGCGTGATTGATCACTCGTTTATCATGCAAAATGGAGTTATCACGCGCGTGGCGTGATAACTCCACTTGACACCAAACGCTGTATAACTCGGGATAAGTGGGTGATAAGTCAAGTTACCCTACCAAAAACCTGATACCAAACGATACCTAAAGGTGTACCTATTTGTGTAGCCATCACAGATGGCTCGTACATCGTATTGCCATGGTCTCCCCAACAAAATGTGACATGCATCCATTGGTAAAACATTGCACGTGACCTTGTCCACATACTTACCAATGAATATGAGCACTTCAATCTATTTGGTGACTTTAACTTCGCCACAATCATTGCGCCATTGAATCTTGTAAGACCTCGGATGTTTGGTAGTAACCATAGCCAATTTCTTGACCACATACGTGCTGGCTACATTGGTGCAACTTCCACCATCAATTATAACACTACATACCTTATCTTAAATGTGGCAACGGGTATGGAAAACATTTTCTGGTTGATTGTTCTCATCCTCCTTAACTTGAAGGTTAAGGAGGCGTCTTGCCTAGGAGTGTGAATCGGTGGGCGGAATGTCGGAATTTCCGACACCGATACTGACTCCATCATCGACATCTGATGAATGTCGGTTGTTGAAGTTGATATCAGAATAAGATAAGTATTCCGACAAGTTGTCAGTGATGGTGTCGGATGAACGTAACGGTTTCGCCACGACCATCCGATAAGCTCAACAAAAAAATATCAAATTAAAATATTAAATAGATAAAATAAAAAAAATGTGAATTTGAATTCAATTCATTATTAAATTAATAAATTAAATTAATACAACTTTTAATGTTTCACAATGACAATTGAATTTAGAAAGTCAAATGTGAATTGATTTCTAAAATCGTAAAACGTGAAAAGTGAATTCTTTGTACTCCCAGTTCCTACTTCTGAATTCACTTCCCAGCCCTAAATCATTCTCAGCCATAGACGACCAGACATTCCGCCTCCGCCCCACCGATTCCCACCCCCTTCAGGCTTCAGCCAACAACCCGACACAAGACATAGATGGGATTCCCGGTGATGGACTTTGCTACCGGCTACTTCCACCAAACCTGACACTGTTTCTTTTCTCAGCAAGTAAAGTTTCCTCATTTCTGATTCTAAAATGAAATTTGAATTATATTTCTGTTCTGTTTGGTACTTTTGTTTGATATTTCATAATTTTAAATTTTGATTTATGAACACTGGAAAGAAATCTCACTCTGCAGTCTGCATTGAGCATTGAGCATATTGAGAACAATGAAAAATGTGTGGGTTTACAAATGAACTTGTTGTGGGTGAAAGGCCAAGTATTGTTTTCATTTTCACAATCTTCATAATGTTTTTTCTATTGGTTTATGTCATTCTGTGCTTATATTACTGTGGAGGGTAAAGGAGAATTCTTTTATCCAACATATTTGTTTCTTGTTCACTTATAAATTTTGAATAATTTTAGGAATTCAGAATGATGTGCTTAGATTCCTGTGGAGGGAAAGGAGAATTCTTTTATCTAACATATTTGTTTCTTGTTCCTTTATAAGTCCTGAATTCTTTTAAACTGGAGTGAATTTGAGGAATTCAGAATGATCAATGATGTATGAGTTCTCTCGGAATAATGATGTTGAGTAGCTCTTGAAATAATTTTTCCTGTGTGTTTAACATTAAACACATAATCTCTTGCAAACTTCAACTTTCTTGTTCAACTTTCCTGCATGATTTATGCTATAGCAAGTCACTTAAAATGGGCAAGCTTCCTTATTCGAGGCCTACCATTTATTTTACCAATTTTGTATTCAGTTGCAAACTTCAACTTTCTTGCATGTACCTAATCAATACGTGAATCCAATTTGTTTTCTGTAGCCCTGGGCAGCGGAGCGGGTGGAGTCGGAATAGCACATTCTGGGTTATGCTCGAGAAGGATGTGGAACCGATGTTTCAGTTTCGCATCCGCCCGTGAAGAATAGTTTTCTGCATCCGCCCGCTTTGCGTAATTTCATGGGCGGATGCGGAATTCGCAAATTCAACATAACTTCGCATGCGGGCGGATGCAGAATCTATGGATTCCGCGTAAGTACATATGCCTATGAAAACAATTAAATAAATAAATAAAAATTATGGGCGAACAGATGCGGAACCCCACAGAATCCGCCCGCATATATTTTGTATTCAAATAAAAATAAATATATGAAAATAACTTTATGCTGGCGGATGCGGATTTGCAAAGCAAAAAAATTTCTTTCAGCATTCTGCCCGCATAACTTTGCGGAACATGATTTTTCATTCACATCCGCAACGCATTCCACGCGAACGCGGACTTGGCGGATGAGGGTGCAGGCGGTGTAGAAAATTTTGCGCCCGCTGCCCACCCCAAGTTTTCTGTTTGTTTTTAGTTTTCATGTTTCAGTTTGTGTTCAGTTTTCACATTTAAATTTTTAGTTTTTTTACTTTGTTTTCAGTTTTCACTTTTTCGTTTTTTACTTTATGTTCATTATCATTTCTATTTCAGATGGAGGATGAGGAGCATGAGCACCTGGATGATGCTTTACCACAGCCTCCATCCTTACCTAAAAAGAAGAGAAAAAGCAGCAACCCTTCGTCTATGTGGGCTCGTTTCACGAGGATTGAACCTCCTGATGATAATTCCCAAAACTTGCTCGCCTCATGTAATTATTGTGGAAAGGAGGTTGGGATTCATCTGAAGAATCATGGAAAGTCTAGTATGCTATACCACCACAAGTCGTGTCATGTTTTTCGTAGTAGGCAAGCGAGGCTCGATCCTAAACAGATAAAGCTGACGCATGAAGCTAAGGCTGCAAAAACTGGCGAAGTAGGCGATATGCGGCTTGACAAGTACGACGAAAAGGGTATAAGACGGTTCATAGCTGAATTCCTTATCTTGGATGAACAACCATTTATATTGGTTGAAAGGGAAGGATTCTGGCGCATGATCCACAAGTTAGAGCCCTACTTTCTGGGCATTTCTAGAAAGACGACAATGAAAAATGTCATAGGTGTTTACATCGAGGAGAAGCAAAAGTTGCTTGAGAAATTGTTGGTGTTGGGGCAGAGGATGAGCTTTACTACAAACACATGGACTTCGATACAGAATATCACATACATGTGTCTGACAGCTCACTTTACTGATACTAATTGGGTACTGCACAAACGTGTTCTTGCTTTCCAAAAACTAGAGGACCATAAAGGAACTGTCATTGCTAAGCAGTTATAAGATTGTATGGTTTCTTGGGGACTAGCTAAGGTGATGGCCATTACAGTTGATAATGCAGGCAACAATGATACGGCAATGACAAAGTTTAGGAAACGCCCAAAAGAGCGCTCCTTAGCTATGCATACACATGGTTCCATCATTCAAGACCACAAGAACTTGCAGGTAACTTTGGTGTACTTTATTGCTTAAGATTTACTTAAATTGTTTGGTAGTATTGATTAATCATTAATGAATATTTGTGTTAATACGTATAGGTGAGATGCCGTGCTCACGTGTTGAATTTGATTGTCAAAGAAGGGTTGGATGAATTGGGACCATCAGTTGAAAATATGCGAGCATTGGTTAAGTATGTAAAGTCCTCGCCCAAACGGTTGGATACCTTCAAGAGGTATGTGGCCAAGCAAAGGATAGAGAAGAAAGGTTTGCTACAGTTATATGTATGCACGAGATGGAGCTCTATACCATGCTTCAGACTGTTTTGGATTATGAAGTGGTGTTACAAGAAATGGTCGAGTAGTAGTAGAAGTTGATTGATTATTTACAGGCTGATGGAATTAACTTGATCCCTACATATTCTGATTGGATTAATAAAGCATTTTGTAATTTTTCTGAATACATTCTACGATGACACCCTTAGGTTCTCTGCATCAAACACTGTTACTACTCATATTTTTTCCAGGTAATAAGATTTTAACTTTTACACCGTAATTACTTGTGTTTAGCTACATCAATATCCTCTCATCTAACCTATGTTATTATTTGTATGTGTTGTTACTTAGGAGGTGGCGCAGGTAGAGAGGCAGCTTGTTCATCATGCTAAGAGTGATGATCCATTTATGAGAGAGATGGCCAGGAGCATGCATGTCAAGTTTGAAAAGTATTAGAGAGCCCTGTCTCAACTGGGTACAGAACCCCAACGGTCTAGCTCGCAGAGGCCACTTAACCATTTCTTAATGTTTGTTACCTTCTTGGATCCACGAGCTAAAATGAAATGGTTTGCTTGGTGGTTTTCCCAAACCCTGGAACAAGACGAGAGAGTTATTGCGTATCAATTTATTCTAAGTGCTATTCAAGCGATGTTCGATGAGTAGAACAAGTTGTACGGCAATGAATCCTCCAATGAGAATACAATGGGGACGAGTGGGGAACTAGCAATGTTTGGCTTAGCTGGGTATGACGATTTCATGGACGCGATGAGAAAAGTTGAAATGAAGTCGGAGCTTGATATATATCTAGATAATCCGTGCCTACCGGTATCAACAAAGCTCAACATTCTAGGATGGTGGAAGGGCAATGAGTCTGTGTATCCAGTTCTAGCACAAATAGCAAGAGACGTGCTTGCCATACCTATTTCCAATGTGATCTCCGAAGCCGTTTTTGGCATCGGGGGAAGAGTATTGGATTCTACGAGGAATTCATTGGCTCCCACTACCATTGAAGCACTCATCTTAACCTAGAATTGGTTGAGGACCTCTATTGCTGCAATAGAGACAATGGATGGTACTGGGGATCCTGAATCGTACGAGGTCGAGACAGGTAGCAATCCAAACTTGTATTATTCATTTTTATCTTTCTCACATGTTCCTAAATTTATTTTTTTGTGATATGCAGATTGCAACCAAGATCCTAGAGAATTCATGAACCGTTTTACACCTTGAGTTAGTGATTTGGTTTGATTCGATTCAATTCTCGTTTTGTGGTTTTCAGTTTTTTGCACATTGAATATGATTTTAAGCAAGGTTGAATTTTCATTGAGTGAAACTTTATGAAAAGGTTGCTGGTTGTTATTTGCTCAGGTTTAAAAAAAAACATCAGAAGTTTTTTTGAGCCATTGAGGACCAAGGTTTCATTCTCGAATGCAGCATGAAGCTCTTCAAGAGCTTTTAATTTCTATTCAAGTTCATTGCTGTTTGTTGTTGACCATTGATGAATTTCATTCAAGTTCATTTTGCAACTCCTTCATTTGGAATATAATTTGTAGTTTTCTGTTTTCTGAAAAGCTGGGATGGAATATAACCACCTAACACCTTCAATCATGTGGGTTGATATTTGGCTCGCTCATTTTGCAACTCCTTCAATTCGAATATTATCTGTAGTTTTCTATTTTCTTAATCTGTAGATTGTAGTTTTCTATTTTTTGCAATGCTGCGGTGGCAGAATTCTGCCACCGCTACCGACATCATCGACAATAGTCGGTTGTGGCAGTGGCGGAAGAAAAAACCGCCACCACCAGCATGTCATAACTGGTGGCGCAACACGCCATTCCACCACCAATTCCACCCCGCCACCAATTCCACCGACTCCCACCCCTAGTCTTGCCATGAACAACTCTCCTACAACCGCATCTTATTCATCATCATTTTCAATCTCCTCGTTTGAACCAACAACTTCCTCATCCTCAGATTCGTAATCACCAAGAGCGTTGACTACCATGGTTCTTTTGTTCGGACATTGGCTAGCAATGTGTCCAAGTCCTAGGTACCTAAAACACTTAATATCTCGAGATGTTGAAGTAGAAGGGGTGCTTGTACCTATCAGTGTGTTAGTACTTGACTTAACTTCCTTTGGAGCCTCCGTTTTTGGCTTGTCGGCATTGGTAGGATTTGTTTTTCACAACCCATAAGGAACCGCGGGTGGTCCCTTTCTCTTCAGTAGCTCTTCAACTTTGATAGCTTAAAAAAGCATGTCTTCAATCTCCACATAGTTTTGGAGTTCCAATATGTCCGCAATGTCTTGGTTCAATTCATGGAGGAAGCTAGCCATAGTTGCCTCTCGATCCTCATCAATGGTTGCTCGGATAAGGGCAATCTCCATCTATTTATGATATTCTTCAACACTCTTACTTCCTTGCACAAGTCGTTGCAACTTGTGAAATAGGCCACGGTAATAGTGATTTCGCACAAAGCGCCTTTTCAATATGGCCTTCATCTCTTCCCATGTTCCCACGGGTCGTTCTCCATTCCTTCTCATGCTTGTCATCAATTGATCATACCACACAATAGCATTATCCGTGAATTCAATTACAGCAAGTCTAACCTTTTGGCATTCGGTGTAGTTATGGCAACTAAACACTATTTTAACTTTTGTTTCCCACTCCAAGTAAGCTTCTTGAATCGTTCTCCTTTGTAAAGATGGAATCTTGCATTGACATTACCAAGATCATGTTCTCGATCACGTATAGGTCTCTCTGCGTGTTACCTTGTTTGGTTTCTTCTTCCACCCCTACGTTGGAATCCAACTCCTCCTCAACTGCGGGGTACAAATTCTTCATTTCCTCCTATGATCTTGTTGTTCTTGGGTTTTCTCTTGAGCCTCCATAATCTCAAATTGATCCATTCGGGCATGTAACAGTGTCAACGCCTCTTCCATCATCCTTCTCATTTGAGCCGTGAGGGTTTGAATGAGAACTCTTTGATCAGCTTGTGGTGGATCATATCATGGTGTATTTCTCTCTGGTGTGTAGTTTAGACATTGTCCCTGCAAAACAATAAATGTTAAGAAAAATAATAACCTCACTACTCCCTTACATGTATCCACTCAATAATGTCTCTTCTCTCGTGTATCACACAATAATTGGCTTTTTCACTCAAATATTCTGACCACCCGTGCCTTTTTCCTCTCAAGTGTCCTTTTTCTCTTTACTCGACTCTTAATGACTCAACCCTTTCAAGTCTAGCAGCAAATCCTCACCATCTCGAAACTTGATTCAAGATTGAGATGTTTTTAAGAAAGGCTCAGTCAAGTACAACAAGAATATAACTAAAAAGAGCTTGAGAAAAATTTCCTATCTAGAAAGAGATCTCTTGCCGTTTCTTTGATCAAACTTTTTTTTTGTTTTTTTTTGTCAAGAAGAGCTTCTCTTTTCGGCCATGAATATGTATGGTCGTGCTTTTTTGCTTTTTTTCTTAACTATCCTTTTTTTAATACGGCAAGGAAAATTACAAGAAATGTAATACCTTTCAACGAGAGCTTGACCTCCCGACTATAAAGAGCCAGCAACCAAAAACATCAATGAAAGTGCAAACTCGCCCAATCTGAACTCCGATACCAAATGATACAAGCCCAATATCAAAGATTGGTGGTTTAAAAATCCCAAGACAATAAAAAAGAATTTATTGTACACTTGACCCGTCAACTATAATGAAGTGGGAACCAAGGTAATGTTTGTAAAATTGTCTCCCTGAAAAGAACTTGTCTCAATCAAAAACCAAGTATAAGAATGTAAGTAGACACCACTAAACTTCAAGTGAAGAAAAAAATAAGACTAGGAACCTTTTGTAAAGAAAAGGAGGAACTCACCTCACAAGTTATTTTCAAACATCAAAAGATCAGTAAAATGAGTTCAAGAGAGGCCTATTTATAGGCTCTAACACGTTCAAATGAAAGAGATACTAATGAACGGATGCATTGATTCTTAGCGATGCATCCGTTTGAAAAGATATGGCTACTTGAAAAGGTATATCCATTGATGGAGAGATGTGTCATTTGGTAGATAGGTGTGCCCTTTCATGAAGGGGTACGCCCAATGGTGAAGAGTTGCCTCCATTTTGGAAAGGTGCATCCATTAGCAAAGAGGTGCGACCTTTGGTGAGGAGATACAACCATTCGTGAAGGGGTTCATCCATTGGTGAAGAGGTGCGACTATTCATGAAGGATGTGTTGGTTAGAATCGTCACCTCGATTCAAAGCAATGTGTCCTCTCGGGTGCATCCCTTGAGCCATCCACCTCGGCCCATCGTCCTTTGATGAATCCCACGAGCTCATCATTGATCTTTTTGACTTGAGCTCTAGTGATGGGTCCACTTGGCTAGGCTAGCGTATCCTTCCTTAGCTCGGATCTTGTGGTGCAGTTTGTTCTACATCATAAGGGTCGTCCTCTTTTAGGCTTCTCTATGGCCCAACACTCTTGTATGAGTTTAACTCCTTCTTCATCTCGTAGCCATGTCATTGGCCCATTTAGCATGACCAATGGGTCTTGTGTTGCCTTGGCTACTTGGAGTGCAATAGGAATTGCATCAAGAGTAGGTTCATGACTTGTCTTCCGTGCGAGTTCATGCCTGTCGAAGACATGTTATTCGATTGGGTTTGGATAGCCTAAGTGAGTATCAGGTCTGAGTTTCTTCTTCACTGGTTTGGATTCTCTACTATCGACTTCGGGGAACTTGTTCCTTCAATTTGAGATCTTGGATCGTGGTTTGTTGAGGCAATTGGGCTAGAGTTCTTTTTCTGGACTATTTTCACACGGGCAAAGGCCTCTTGCCAGGATTTTCCTTTTATTGGGCTGGATTTTTTGGAATGCTAGACATCTAGCCCTTGGGGGGTGCCTTGGGCATTTTGTGTCACAACGGAGGCATTCTGTGGCGCTTCACGTTATGGCAAGAGTGTCTTGATGCGCTTTGCGTTATAGGGAGAGCGTATTGGCGCGCTCTGTGTTATGGCGAGAGTGCCTTGGTGCGCTTCATGTTATGGAGAGAGCATCTTGGCACGCTTCACATTATGGCAAGAGCATCTTGGCATGCTCTACGTTTTGGAAAGAGCGTCTTTGGTGCGCTTCATGTTATGACGAGAGCTTTTTGGCATGCTTTGTATTATGATGAAAGCGTCTTAAAAATTTATTTCTTGTTGAACCTTTTTCAGGCGATCATGGTTCCAGGAGTAAGTTAGTATTTTTTTCCTTACATGTTTGTCAATCGCCATGCGCCATTTGGGTATAGCTTGGTGAGTCGGTGGGGTCTTTCCCAGATGAGTTGAAACATTTCTTGTTCATGCGGAATCAAGTTTAGTGGTGTCTACTTACATTCTTATACTTGGTTCTTGGTTGAGACAAGTTCTTTTCAGGGCGACAATTTTACAAACATTACTTTGGTTCTCACTTCTTTATAGTTGACGGGTCAAGTGTACAATAAATTCTTTTTTATTGTCTTAGTGCACTTCATGTTATGGCGAGAGCATCTTGGCGCGCTTCACATTATGGCAAGAGCATCTTGGCATGCTCTACGTTATGGAAAGCGCTTCATGTTATGACGAGAGCATTTTGGCACGCTTCGCGTTATGATGAAAGCGTCTTAAAAATTTATTTCTCGTTGAACCTTTTTCAGGCGATCATGGTTCCAGGAGTAAGTTAGGATTTTTTCCTTACATTTTTTTCAATCGCCATGCGCCATTTGGGTATAGCTTGGTGAATCGGTAGGGTCTTCCCAGATGGGTTGAAACATTTCTTGTTCATGCAGAATCAAGACCTTCTTTAGGACAAGGCCCCCTTCCTGTATTTTAGGTTTATTCCTTTTCGCCCCATTTCGGCCTCAAAACTGGAGCTAATATTTGAGTAATTTTTGTCGGTCTTAATCTCGGATTTCTTCAAGGAGTTCTAGATCCGTGAGGTGCTCTTCGGGTTTTTTTGGAGTTATATGAGATGACTCGATATGTCTCGTAACTGATGTTGGCGATGGATACAACTTCGGATCCATATGTTAGGGTGAAAGTGGTATTTTTGATAGAGCTGGTAGTTGTAGTCCGATAGGACCATAAGATGCCGGGTAGTTCTTTTGTCAAGTTTCCTTTTCGGTTGCCAAATTTCATTTTTAGCCCTAACTTTATGACTTTGTTCAAAACCTACCTGTCCGTTGTATTCTGTGATATTGTTGGGGACAGGAAAACCCAGAAGCGCGGTAATATTTATGGTTTCACCCATGTCTTCTCGGCGCCTCCTTGTTGAGCACTGACAGACCCATAAACGTATAACTTCCATGATGTTTTGTTGATCGTGATTCGGGTGATTTCTGCAATGAAGTTAGCGACTACTTGAGCCTTTTACAAGTTACGCGACTTGTAAGTAATGTCATGCTGGCTTAACTCAACTGCCCATTTTACTAGACATCCGGAAGCATCAAGTTTGGACAGGGTCTGTCGTAGTTGTTTATTCATAAGGACGATGATATGGTGAGATTGGAGGTATGGGCGTAATTTTTTTGCTCCCGTGACCAGTGCTCAAGAGAGTTTTTTGATTTCCAAGTATCTGACCTCAGCACCATGTAATACTTTCCTGACATAGTAGACGGGTCAGTGAATACTACCATCTTCTTGTACAAGGACTGCACTTACTAACTCTTTAAATGTCGCAAGGTAGAATAAGGTTTCTTGTAGTTCAGGGATAGCTAGGATTCGAGGGGATCTCGGGTAATCTTTCCAATTTTGAAAGGCTAGGGAGCATTCTTCTATCCATTTGAAGTTCTTTCTTTTTCAGATGGCTTTGAAGAATAGGAGTCCTTTTTACTCTAGTCATGTGATGAACCGTCCTATGGAAGCCATTTTTCCTACAAGGGATTGGATTTCTTTGAGGCTCTGAGGTGGTGACATGTCAAGTATGGCTATTAATTTCACAGGGTTAGCTTCGATTTCATTTTCTGTGCATTATAGGAACTTCTTGCTTTTTACACTGAAGGTGCACTTGGTAGGGTTGATCTTTAATTGGTGGCGTCATGTAACTGCAAAAGCTTCCATCAGGTGGGTGATGTGGTCGTCAGCTTTTTCGCTTTTTACTAGCGTATCATCAATGTATGCTTCCATAGTTTTGCCTATTTGTTTATGGAATATTCCGCTGATCATTCTTTGATAGGTCGCGCCAACATTCTTGAGTTTGAATGGCATCACCCTACAACAATAAATACCATCTTCGGTAATGAATGTGGTTTTTAATTTGTCTTCCTGTGCCTGAAATATTTGGTGGTAGTCTTGGAAGGCATCCATCATGCTCAACAGTTCGCATCCTGCCGTGGAATCAACGGTCTGATCGATTGGTGGCAGGGTGTAAGAATCCTTGGCGCAGTGTTTGTTAAGGTCGGTGAAGTCGACGCATAATCTCAATTTCTCATCTGTTTTGGGGACGACCACCACTTTGAAGAGCCATTTGGAGTATTGGACCTTTTCTAGGTACCCTGCTTGAAGGAGATTTTGTACTTCTTTCTTGATAATCTTGTTTCTCTCAGAGCCAAAGTGCCTTTTCTTTTGTTGAAGTTTTGCTCTGGGATTTACGTTGAGTCAATGGACAGCGTTGCTAGGACTAATTCCCAAAAAATTATCGGCGGTCCAAGCGAAAATCTGCGTGGTCTCTCAAACATTGTGTGAGCTTGGCCTCTAATTCGGGATTAAGATTGGTCCCTATGCATTTGTTTTGGATTATCTTCTATAATAGGGATTTCTTTAAACTCGGGGTTAATGGACTCAGGTTCTAAGATTTGGAATGATTTTGGAATCTTTTCATCTTTACCTGTGTGGTCTTGTGGGTCCTTTTCTCTTTATGTGTTTAGGGATGTCTCATAATAGATACTTGCGACTTATAGGTTGGCCTGGACTTGTCCTGGTCCATGTTTTGTGGGGAACTTCATCACCATGTGGTAGGTGGAAACTATTGCTTTAAGATAAAATAAGCTAGGGCAACCCATAATCACGTCGTAAGAGAATGGTGCTTCCATAACCAAGCAAGTGATTAGGAGAGTTTTCTTTTATTATCCCTGACCAACAGTGGTGCGTAGTTCCACAGTTCCTATTGTGTTGACCTTGGCGCCTCCGAATCCTTGCAAGGATGTTGTTGTTTTTGGATTTTTGTGATATCTAACCTATTCGCTTATAGGCATCCAAGGACAAGATATCCGAGGCGGTTCATTGGTCAACAAAGACTCCATCGACAATGTATCCACTAATCTCAATGGAGATCACCATGGGGTGATTGTGAGGTTCATTTGTTTGGAGATCATCATCACTGAATTGGATAGGGGGTTTGGGAGGTCTTGGATTTACCCGTGCTATTTGTTGAAACCTTCGCTGTTTTCTTTTTCGTGTGTGGTTGGATTCTATTTTTAAATATGCTCCCCGTGATCATTGCGATGTGTTTTTTTTTCCTTTGAGGTCACTTTCTTCATTGTATTTGCTGCCGATCGAGGGGCGAGTGTTTTTTGTTGCCGAGGCTCTTGACATTTGGACATACCCATTCATCAAGGTAGCCTTCCCAAGCTAATTGTTCTAGCTCGTCTTTTAAATTTTGGTAGTCCTCCATAGAATGCCTGTGGTCTTTGTGAAATCTATAGTGACATTTTGGATTTTTCCTGTTGTTGGGTTTCATCTCCTTGGGAGCTGCCAATAGCTCGGTGGGTTCAATGGCTTTCAAAATATCACTTTGGGAGGCTAAGACAGTGTGATACTTGGTGTATTTTTGCCATCGGGGGCTATCGTCAATTTTCTTTACGATGTGTTGGGAGGCTGGTTGCGTCATTTTTCCTCGGGTTGCCATGGCTTGCGAGGTGCGCAAAATTCTGGGTGCATCTTCTCTTTTTCTGGGTAGTCCCGTCATTTTCTCTAGGTGGATGTGTTTTCTGCATACGTTGCTTAACTTGCCATGGGTGGACGGGGGGTTGACCATCAAGGCAGTTGCTAAAGGTCCATATTGGAGTCCATGGAGTAGGGCGTTGATCCTTAGGGGGAGAGATAGTTTGAGTGTATCAGTGCATGCTTGATTGAATCAACATAGGTAATCGCATAGCGATTCCTTAGGTTTCTTTTGGTGATTCGACTTTAACAAGTGTATGGGTTCTTGATCTACTCGTTGTTGGGTCGGGAAGGCTTGCGAGAATTGGGTCATAAGTTCGTTGAAGCCCCAGATGGATTCTACAGGAGTGACAAAAATCAATCTTGGACAACACCAGTTAGTGTTAAGAACAAATACTCTACATGTTGCTGCCTCTGATATGGTGTCATCTCCATGTGTAACGTGAAGGATTTGATGTCTTGTCGTGGATATTTCTCCCTGGAGTATTTAAGTAGGCGATTGAGCGTGGTGGGGGCGAGATTCACAATTTCTTGTTGAATGCTCTTGCAGAAACTTTTGCTCAATGTTACCGACAGTTGGTTCGTGAAGAGTGAACGTGCCGGTGGGCATGGATAAGCCGATTTTCAACCTCGTTTGGAATTTGTCCTCTAAGATGCATCATCATTCTTGCAAAGAAAGCGCCTGTAATCGGCAGCATAGATGAGCCTTGTGCAATAGGGGGCGACGGTTTTTGTTCTGGGTAATTTCCCCTAATGGGCTGAGATAGATCGGTGATGCTTTGGGACTGGAATCGACTTTGCCTTGATCCATTGGTTACAATAGCTTTTTTGATCAAGGGTTCCATAGACAGCGACAATCAGGTAAGGCCAGATTTGTCCTGCCAGGTGTATTTATTGTAATTGATCTAAAATCGAAAATTAAAATGAAAGAATGGAGAAAATAACAATTTTTGGGAATATAAGGAGAATGCCAAAAATAGGGGTCATGGCCCCTTTCTCATAGGAAAATGGGAACTTGAGCTTTTCGGGAAGATAAATAATTTGTGGGAAAAGCCATATTTAGGGGCCAAATTCTTCCTTGACCGAAATTTGCTTAGTATTCTTATTTATCAAAAATCTCCCTAGAATTTACAATTACAATTCTTTCTCTTTGTTTTTCTCCAAAAATCCCTTCTATTGCCTTTTTGTTGGTTTCTTAGAGGTGTAATGACAAGCCAAATGACAACTATCTTTTTCTTTTGACCAATAGTCACGGTTTCCTTCCAACCAATATCCAATTTTTAGTTTTTAGGAAGATTTGGGGCAATTTTGGGCCGAGCTCTTCTGTTCGGGCCGCCATTTCCTTTTTTGGGCTATTGCCCTGAAATTAGTTTTGTCTCAAAGTTTTTTTTGTGCTTTGTGTCGGAGTCGGGTAGAACTCGGATGGGTAGGCGAGCGGATGTGGGGTGCCCCATCAATGGGCATGGCGGCTGGGCAAGAAAATCGAAACCCATAAATGGGGTTGCCGTCTGGAACCAAGAACAAGTACAGAAGAATGGATTCTCAGACAAACGAGGATGCCTCTGTTGAGGATGATGATGCTTCAGCCCACCAACAAACGAAGGAGAGGAGCAATGATACGAGGAAGTATTTATTTGCCTGTTTTGTCTTTGCTTCTCTCAACAGTGTTCTCCTCGGATATGGTGAGCAAATCTGCTACTTTGATCCACATTCTGTTAAAAGTTTGTGAAAAAATTTGTAGAAAGGATTGGTTGAAGTCAAGCTTTGCTAGTTTCTGATAACCTGCATCTAAAGGCCTAATTCTGCCTAAGTCAACCTTGATTTGAAATATCTCGTGATTTTAACTCTATATCATTTTATGTACTCTTCAGCTTCATTGAATTCTATGGCGAATCGATATGCTTTCGATTCAATTTCTTATGTTGTTTGTACAGACGTTAGGGTCATGAGTGGTGCAATCCTATTTATGCAAAAAGATTTGGATCTAATGGAGGTTCAGCTAGAAGTTCTGGTCGGCATTTTGAGCGTGGTCTCACTTTTGGGTAGTTTAGCCGGAGGAAGAACATTAGATACCATCGGACGGAAGTGGACCATGGCATTTGCCGCCGTCACATTCCAGAGTGGCGCCGTCGTAATGACCCTTGCCCCTTCGTTCCTCGTACTAATGATCGGAAGAATCTTGGCCGGCATCAGAATCGGATTCGGCCTCATGATTGCTCCCATTTACATTGTGGAGATATCTCTAACCGTCGCTAGAGGCTCACTCACTTCATTCCCGCAGATCTTCATAAACATTCGAATACTTTTTGGATATGTCTCACATTACGCCTTCCGGCCCACACCAACTGGAGACGTGCTGACCGTTGGAATCTTTCCGTCATTATTCATTGGATTTGCTCTATGTGTGATTCCTGAATAGCCTAGATGGCTGGCGATGCAGAACAGAGTCAAAGAAGCAAGAGAAGTGCTTCTGAAGACCAATGAAAGCATCGGGAGGTGGAGGAGAGGTTAGCTGAGATACAGTTAGCAGCTGGCCTTTTCGGCAGGGACAAGATCGAAGAAACAGCGGTATGGTGCGAAATTCTCCATCCATCTCCGACCCTTGGCAGAATGCTGATTACAGGCTTCGGAATCCAGTCCTTCCAGCAAATTACGGGCATCGATGCAACTGTATACTACAGCCCGAAGATCTTGAAATCAACTTGAATTGATGATAACTCACAGCTTCTTGCAGCAACTGTTGCTGTGGGTGTGACTAAAAGAGCTTTCATTCTCATGGCCATTGTGCTGACAGACAGAACAGGAAGAAAACCTTTGCCCTATGTCAGCACCATTGGAATGACCATATGCTTACTCAGCCTGGGTGCAACTTTATCTTTCCTTGAAAGAACCCCTAGAATCGGCATGGCGATGCTGGCGATTTGTGCAAATGTTACCTTTTCTCTGTGGGGATATGCCCTGTGTGTTGGGTACTTACATCTGAAATCTTCCCATTACGGGTTCGTGCTCAGGCCTCTGCTCTTGGGGCAGTTGGCAACAGAGTGTGCAGTGGCTTTGTTGCCACGTCTTTCCTCTCAGTTTCTCGGGCTATCACCGGAGGAACTTTTTTCATGTTTGCTGCCATTTCTGTTGTTTCAGTAGCCTTTGTTCACAGATTCGTTCCAGAAAGGAAAGGTATGTCTTTGGAGCAGGTTGAGCTGCTGTTCCAAGATGGATATGAGTTGCCCGAATGTGAAGTTCAGCTTGGTGTTATTGAGCATTTAGTGCAGCAAGAATGATTTGCTAGATAACAACTTTGTATATTCTTTCGCTCTGATGGTATCGCAACTAGTTTTGAGGTACTCATCAGGTTGTAAGTTTAGAAGCTAAGACATGATTTTGGTCATTCCCGGTTTGAGTCTGAAGATGACAAACGCATACAGCAAAAAGCTGCTTATTTTTTGGGTATGATGTTGCTTCATGTAGAAAACAGGTGGAAAAAAGCCATTTGTACTTGTACAATAAAATCAATGAAGAGTTTCTGATTATAAACCATAAAGGAGTTGGTTCTTCCCTCTGATTTACAATCTGTTGACAAATGGCAAATATTGTCCGCTGGAGACTTTGTCCCATAAGCAAGTTTTCTTTTACTTCAAAGGAGGAGTATTTTGCAGTGCGTTTTATAATTCATATGGGGATTTAGATGAACAGAAACCGACTAGGCGAAAATCCCATAATTTCTTCTTTGGCTACTCTCCTCTATTCTTGACCACAGACTAGTCCACCCCCATTAGAGATGGGCAAGTAAGCCCGTGGTTTGGAGCCGGCCAGGAAAAAACACGGCAGTCTAGAGCACTGGCGGGCCGATGTCCCGGTGGGCCTAAGGACTACGTCGGGTCGCAACTTGGCCTGCCGGATCGGAAAAAAATCCAACTCGGCGAGCAACCGTGTCTGAACCGGATTTTTTTGAGTCTTCGCTAGCGAACTTCCAGTGGCAGCCGAGGATGAAGAAGTCATGGATATGGTTGATCCATCCACCCCTCTTCCCTCTTGGTTCACCAACCATGATCTTGATCAGTACACTTCCCTCTACGCGAAATCTGGTTTACAGACAGCACTTCAAGTTCCTTACAGGTAAACAGACCACATCTGTAAGTCTCCTCAATGAGTAAAATCAGCAAGAGACAATAATTTACCCGACCATTTTCTCAGGTCATGGATTGAAGGGTACGGGGTCGACGAACCAAAATTGGAATTTCCTTCATTGCTGATCATGGGTGACAAGGATTATGCATTGAAATTTGCAGGTCTTGAAGATTATGTAAGAAGTGGGGTTGTGAAGAAGTATGTTCCTGATTTGGAACTTGTGTTTGTGGATGATGGAACGCATTTTGCGCAAGAATAGTTCCCAGATGAGGTGAACCAGATACAAAGTTCATCAAGAAACAAGGATCATACTGAATGTTAGGGAAGAATAGATAGCTGATTGAAGCATCCTTAAAAACTATCAAATGTTACAAAATAAATGTTAGTGAATACTGTTTACCTTGGTCAATGAAAAATAGTGGCCATTAAATAAAATAGTTGAAAATATATGCCGTTGCATATGTCATGAAGAAATACGAATAGTTTGCATTAAATGTGAATTTCATATTACATATTCATGTGTATGTGTTTTAATATAAAAGATTACAAGCTAGCTTGCTCGAAAGCAAACTGACACAGAATCTCCTGGCCTCCATCTGGACTAGGCTTACAACAAGCTTCTCGTCCTTATTAAAACAGAATTATACTAACTAGCGGATGCGCAAGGAAGGTAATCCCCACTTTTCTACCCTCATCCTGCCTCTGACCTCCCTCGGCAGTTCACCATTGTGCCAATACACTTTTGAGCATCTTGCATAGCCCTGTTTGGTCAGGAAGTCTTCCACTCCATATCCTTCCCTGAACTAGTGGGTCACAAGAAGCCGAATGCCTCTTCTGTTGATCTGAAACTCTTCCCAAGCCTTCTGCACTTCCATGGACTGCATTTGTCTTATAATATCCAGTTGTGAAGTAACAGCGAGTCCGTCTCTAGGACAATATTACACCATCCCTTCTGCTTGCATAGCTTTATGCCCTCCGTCGCTGCCTTAAGCTCAGTCTCATTATTTCATCCCATGCCTATGAAGGATGAGAATGCAACCTTGCGGTTGCCTTCTTGATCCCTAACTATGCCCCCGCTCCCTGCTAGGCCCGGATTACCAAGACTGCTACCATCGGTGTTGAGTTTGTACCATCCACTCAGGGGCCTTTTCCAAATAATTATCCTACATCGCGCCTTAATTCTCCATATCACACGAATGTTCAGAGCTTGCATAATCTGAAAATCCCTGACCTGCATCAAAAAGCTCTTGTCAGTTATATCAACTAGTAATGCTAAGATTATTGTTACCTCTCTCCAGACCCCTTCCTCTGACTGATGCTTGTCCTTAAATCTACCACTGCACCTGCAGATCCAAAGGTGCCAAGTTAGAATATCAGGCATAATACGTGATAAAAAAAACCTTTCAGTGAGCTCCTTTTAGCCATCGTGTGCCATTGTACCATCCTTTCCCTCCATGGTCTTGGACGAGTTAGTGTGTGCTGGAATAAAGCTGTTGCTCTGGACCACATTTTGTCAGCAAAGGGGTTGTTTGACAGAATGTGGTCCGCTGTTTCCTGTTGTCTCTCCTGGCAACAGTGGCTGAAGCTAGCTTAACTCCCCTACTTCCAAGTTGATCATCTGTAGGCAAGCTATTTTGCCAAGCTCTCCATGAACATAAGGACATCTTCGGTGGAAGAGCCTTATCCTAGATAAGCTTGTCTACTATAATCTTTTCCTTCTTGTCTCTGCATACTTCTCAGGCTGATTTCATTGTGAATCTCCCATCCTCAGTGAGTGTCCATATTGCCCTATCCTTTTCACCAAAATCGCAAGAAGCCTTGATTGCTAGTATTTCATTTGTGATTTCCTCCCCCATAACATGAAGCAGAGCTTCCTTGTTCCATCCCCCATCCCAAACATAATCAACCACTATTTTTCCGTTATAATCTATCAACTGGACTCTCCCAAACAAATTACCTGAATCAAGCCACTTATCAAACCAAAAGGCTTAATTCCCCCCACCCCCACTCATTACAACCTTGATATGGTCTTTGTTGACCATGATTCACTATGCAAAGAAAGTCAGCCTCAAGTATCAAGGCAGATACACGAATGACAGCAACCAGTCCCTCTTACAGGAAACATGAAAACTGCCAAATGCATCAAAACACACAAAAATCCCTCTACACTAGAATAGCAAGTCAGAAGATTGTATAGAATTTTCAATTTTCCTACAAATACTATAAATGACTCCATTGTAAAAACATAGCTTGAATGAATGAAGAACTCACCAAGATCTCTTCAATGTCTTGCTCAAGCTCACTTGCACCCAAGCACCACTTCTCAAGGTTGAATCCTCCACATCCTTTGCACGTCTTCACCATGCCTCGCCCACGACGGCCATGTTGCCATCCTTCTGGACAGTCTGACCATCAGGTTGTTCCACCTTTTCCCTTCCCCTCTTTGGTATACAGCAGCAAAACATTGTATGAATTATTGATTTAATGAATCAACAAACTGGGGATTTAAGTGGTACAGAGATGGATGCATATTAGTTTTGGGTTGACTTTAGAAATTTCCATGCTTTTTCATCGCAAAAGTGAACTAAGCTTGACAGCACCTTGTTGATTTTTCAATTTCAATTTCCATTTGCACGTATTAATGATTTCTTTTATTGGACAAGTAACACCAGATTTTTGACGCTCTTTAATTGTTAGGAAGGCTTGGCTGCTATTTCTGATAAACGCTAATCTTAGCACTTTTTCAGTAAGCCACAAAGCGCCAATAAGAAAAAACAATAAAGAAAAAAAATGTTACTGTAATTTCTGCACACTTTAGCCAATTTTCATTAACTTCTCTTAGATTCAAACAGAAATTAAAGAAATTAACTTGAAAAAACAAGATTTATCCCATGGTAACCTGATTTCAAAGAACTCACACTATGTGCCCATTGAGTATCCACTAAAGCAAACAGAGCACACAACAACGCTTTCCTTCAAATCCACCATTTCACATAATCGTTACGGAGTAAATATCTTCCTCAAAGCCAAACTGTTAGAAAAAATATGTAAATAAGTCTAATAGAATTAATTATGGTAATTATTTGTTAATTACTTACTATTAAGAATTTTAATTAGGGTAGTAAAATTCTACTCCCTTAATTAGATTTAGAGTAAACTACATAATTGTACTTTAATGTCTAAACCATTACCACTTCCTATAAATAGGGCATTCACTATGTCTATTTACTACACACACAATTATTATTTTAATGTGTTGAGACCTAGAAACATTTATACAAATTCTCTCGAATTGTTGTCCTATCATTTGTGAAGGTGGATATTTGAGTACGTGGATTACAAGGAGACTCTTGTATACTTCTGGTTCATGTTCGTGATATAATCATCCAAGATATTAGGTTCTATACTCTTCCGCACTAAAGGTAAGATTCGTTATCGTATTTGTTCATTATTAGATCCGTTTTAATTAGATCTATAGTGTTATTAGAGGCAGATTCCAGTATCTGATTATGTTCATTTTATTTTATGATTAATCCCGTAACTAATCCAATCCATTTGTTATTGATTATACTTGAATGATTATTTGTTAATACGTTCCTTTTTAAATTTAAAAGCATGATCACCACGTCTTTCATAACCGAAAAATTTCACAAACAAAATAATGCCCAAATTTTTAAAAAACCTGGGCCAAATTTCTTGAAAACCTTTGGCCAATAGTTTTAATTATGTGTTAAATGCCCAAATATATTTATGTGTTAAATAAAATTCCTAGCATGCAATTTAAGAAGTGCAATTTAATTATTAGTGTGCATGATTAAGAATTAATTTAATTTGCTTAGTACAATTTAATTTCTAGTATGCATGATTATGAATAGTATACTAAGTGCAATTTTAATTCCAAACATTCTTATGTGAACTAGTAATTTTATGAGATAATATTTTCAAACTAATAAAATTAATGAATAAATAATTAATAACTATGTGTAAACACCAACGGGTTATCCCAGCGATTAAAGCCCCTGATATCATCATGGATTGTCAAGAGGTGCAGGGTTCGACTCCCGCTGAAGAAAGCGTGTTGGGGCCACGTCCCATGGTCCTCATGGGCCCGTATTTGGCCCGATCCATGTATTATGGGCGCCATGCATGGGTATTTGTGGATTAGTCGGTTATTCCAGTATTCGGATACCACCGATTATCAAGAAAATATGTGTTAATAATCAAATTATGGTAATCAAAATCATATAACTATCATTTCAAAAGAAATCCATGATAATCGTGCTCAGGAGGAGGGGGAAGTGTCTAGGAATGGTTTTTAAATGTAACCCTGTGACTTCACCAGACATCGGGACCATTCACGAGGAATGGTAGCAATGTCTAGGCAGCTGATCACCGCTATTATAGTACGAGATCAGCTACCTGGGTGCTTACCGAATCGATTAAGAATCATCTTTAAATCAATTTAGATTCTTTTGGTAGTTTCAAATTTTTTTCCTCTAACTATGTGTTAAAAGAAAAAAGAATTGTCATACAATAAAAAATTATTTGTGCCAATTATTTTGGCTAAAAAAATTAAAATTAAACCAAAAATCCTCTACAACAAAAACCACAGAATTGTTACAATTAACAATTACATGTGTCAATCCATTTGGCTGTATGTGTGACGATGTGTTTTTTGCTTGAATTTATTTTATTAAGTAAAAGATAGATTTTTCTAAGAAATTTTTGGTTATGTAGATGTAATGATTATGACCCTAGTGGAATTTTTGAACGTATAACATAATCCAAAAAATTTCACAGAAAATCTAATTTTAAGATTGTGCCTAATGCCCTTATTAAAATATGCTTGCATAAATGTCACTCCCTAATCTGATAAACTAGCTCTCTTACTGTAATAAGTTAACTTGATTGAACTACGACACTTGGTCCAAAAAGATTCAACATCTCCTACACGAGAAAAACGTTCTTGACATATAACCATGGAAGAACCTACAAAGCATTACAAACCTATGAAGCATGGGCAATAATGATCGCACTGGCTGCTATGCTATGTTGTACTGCATGCATGATGACCTGAGTGACACGTTCGATGTGGAGCCCACGGACAAGTCCATATGGGACAAACTCAAGGAGAAATACGGTCAAACATTAGCTACAAGGATCTGTGTCTCACACCTGAATTGGATTTAGTATAAGATCGATTTGAGTCGACATATACTTGAGCACCTTCACATTATGAGTACCATGTTGCGTGATCTCAATACTGTCGGGATTGAATTTTTTGAGTTCAAACAGGTGAACAATGTGATCCGTTGACTACCTGATGAAAGGGAAGACATGCGTTGGACTCCCTTCAAAACTCTGATGAATCATGACATGAACATTAAGACATTCACTAATATATCCAAACATCTTGATCTTGAGGAAGAGCGCCTACGAGCTACCGCACTCCCTGCCAAAATTTTTGCTACTCGTGGGGGAAAAACTGAGAGGAACAAGAAATTTGGTAAGTTACGAACAAGACTAAAAAATTCATTCAAAGAAAGAAAATTACTAAATAGTCCAAGGCTAACGACCCCAAGAATATGCATGCATGAAGTGCTATAACGGCAGAAAAAAGGTCACTTCTCTCGGGACGTTTCCGAGACAAAAAGGTACCTTTCACTCCCACTAATCCCCAATTATTAGTATGCTCCCAAGCATTAGTTGCTAATTCCTTTCTTAAATAGATTGTGGATTCAGGATCAAGCCAACACGTAGTAAATAACAGTGTTGGTTTTATCGAGTTTCATTGTTGTAGCCAGAAACATGAAGCATAATAATGGGAAATGGCAGTGAAGAGGATGTCGTCGCTATTTGCACCTATAAGCTCCAGCTTCATAGCGGGAACACATTGTTGTTACATGACACAGCCGATGTGTCGGGAGTCCACTATTATTCAGTTTCAGTTGTTTCTTTGCTACAATAAGGTTTTTCATTTAATTTTCATCGTAGTGGATTGAAAATTGAGTAAAGGTGACAATGTGTTTGGTCATGGCTCATAAAAACATGGTTTTTGTGTTTTTGATTTGAATGATATTTACAACGATTCAAATAATTCATCCCTTGCCTTGGTCTCCAGCAATGACACAACTTCTGAATTTGTTAAATGACATGCTAAACTTGATCACATCAGCCAATATAGGTTAAACAGACTTGGTAAGTGTGGTATTTTACACCCACTCACTAAGTCTAAGTTTCTTATGTGTGAACCTTACTTAGCTGGTAAGGCTACAAGCCTCAAGTTCATTAAATTTGATCCATTCCGACATTTATGGACCCATGAGCATGAAAGCACGCCAAGGGGCTTCTTATTTCATCACCTTCATAGACAATCATCTCGTGTTTAGAACATGTGTATTCGTTGTCTCATCGCCACAAAGCACTTGATGTGTTCGAATCTACGTAACAAAAGTAGAGAACCAGTTGGATAGAAAAGTTAAGATTTTTTGAACTGACAGCGGTTCAAATACCATTCTGATCTGTTCAAAGGGTATTGTGATGAAAAGGGCATAGTAAGACAGCTTACCATTTTATATACCCCGCAGCAAAATGGTTTTGCGGAATGTAGGAATCACATCCTACTTGATATGGTTAAGTCTATGATGGCGTAAACCAATCTATCAATTAACTTTTGTGGACATGCGTTGTTTACAGAAATATACATCCTCAATAGAGTACCAAGTAAGAGTGTGTCCACCACTCCATATGAGTTATAGAATGGAAGGAAACCAATCTTGGAGTTTGCAAGACTATATGCACAACCCAAACCATCAACATTGTAAATTTGATTCAAGAGCAGCCTAGATGGTGTTTATTTGATACTCCTAACATTAAAAAGAATATGTAATGCTTGGTGAACACCCAAATGGAGGCATGACTGAAATCGACAGTCGCCATGTCGAATTCCTAGAGAATCAGTTCCCAACTATTGGAGAAATAAAATAGGATGGTTAGTTGTATAAGTTGCAACAATACTTGTCACTATCTCTTGTTGTGGGGGAAAATATGTTTCACCAAATCACTCTAAATAGTGTAATCCACCTATTCCAGGTGGGGACATGCCACATGAGGGAAACATGAAAGAGAGATAAGTCATTCACACTTCATGCCTAACGAAACTGAGTGTCAAAATGAAAAAGAGGTAAGTCATCAACCTTTCATGCCTAGAAACGAGATTAGTCTTCAACTTCTTGGCCATGGCAATATCATAACTAGCTCCACAAACCATAGACCAAGTGGAAACAGCCCTTCACACACCATCAGCCCGATGAGCTAAGGTACTAGTGGGAGCAGACTCTCAACCAGATAAGTAGAAAATCCTGTTATCCGAAGGAGTGAACGCGGAAGAATACCTCAACGATACTTTTAGATCGAGAAAAACATATTCTTTAGGGCTCCTTTAGAAATAGAAGAGCTCGCCTCTTTTAAATAGACTATGGATTCACCTGATAGAAAAAAAAATGACTAAGTACCATAAGGGATGAAATGGACTCGATGCAAACAAACGAGGTTAGGACACTTGTTGATCCACCACATCATCGAATATTGATTGGATACAAGTAGGTATTAAAGGATAAGCGCGGTGCGGATGGATAAATTGACAAGTTCAAAGCCTGACTCGTGGCAAAAAGTTTTACTAATCGAGGGTATAGACCATAAAGAATCATTTTCTCTTGTGGTAAGAATTATCTCTATTCGCCTACTTCTGGCCCTAGTTGCACATTTGGATCTCGAGCTATTCTAAATGGACGTAAAGATTGCATTCCTCAATGAAACACTTGAGGAAGAGATCTACATGGATCAACTTGTTGGGTTTGTCTCAATGGGACAAGATGACAAGGTATGTTGTCTTAAAAGATTTATATATGAACTTAAACAGTCTTCCAGTCAGAGACAATTGGCTAAGTGCCATGAAGGATGAAATGGACTCGATACAAATAAACGAAGTCTAAAGATAAAGAAAAGAATCATGTTTCTCTCCTTATATGTCAACGACATACTAATGGCTGGAAAAGACACGGTAATGATCGCCGCCATGCTCCGTTTTCACGATTAAGGATATGGTTGAAGCTTGGTATGTCCTAGGTATGAAAATATGCAGAAATCATTTTAAGAGAATGTTGGTTTTGTCCCAAGAGGAATATATAAAAATAAATCTTAGAGTGATTCAGGATGTATTACTCTAAATCCGTTGACACCCCTGTTAATAAGGGTCTGACATTGAGCCTCAATCAGTACCAAAAAACAGACAAAGAAAAGGAAGAAATGAGCAATGTTTCCTATGCAAGTGCTTTTGGGAGTTTGATGTACGCCATGTTATGTACACGGCCGAACATCTGCTTCGTGGTTTGGCTGGTGAGTCATTACGAAAGAAGTTCGGTTCTGCTCATTCGAAAATAGTCAAGAGGATCTTTCGTTACCTTCGTGGAATGACCGATCTAATCCTATGTTATCAAGGGGAGATCTGCGTCTAAAGGGATTCACGGATGTTGATTGGGAGGAGACCTGGACGAGTCGAAGTCCGCCCTTGTATATGACTTCATCCTGGGTGAATGAGGTATATCTTGGTGAAGCAAAAAGCAAGATTGCATTGCTTTATCAACAATGAAAGCAGAATATGTCACGTGCAGTTTAGTAATGCAAGAGGCTCTCTGACTCAAAAGCTTTCTACAGTACCTCGATTTAACTTTGAGGCCCGATGATCCTGTAAATATGAATTATGACAATACTGCATCCATTTTCAGTTTGCTAAGGATAACAAATTCCATAGGAAGTAAAAGCACATCCAGAGACGCTACTACTTTGTTCAAGACACTGTCAACAAAGCAAAAATAAGTATTAGTATATTCCTATTGATAACATGGTCGCTGATTCAATGACTAAACCTAATTTTAGAGAATGTGTTTAGAGCTCATGTCATGAGTCTAGGATTACGTAGGGTTTGATCACATTTTGTAAATAATAAAGAGTTGTTTTTGTAACAATTTATTATGAAAGGAAATTGACGTTTTCTTTCATTTGAGCAATACTCCCGTGTATGCAATCAATTAATAATGCACAATAAATGTCACAAAATATTAATGATTGGCCATATCAGACAAAAATTGCTCTTATGCTTGTGTAGTATGAACAATGACACTGATAAATGTTCTGGACAGTCGCTTTAGTAGGCCTGAAATGAGATTCTAAGTTAATCGAATATGAAATGTTTGAGTTTTCACATTAAATCTTTAAAGCCGAATGTAGAGGATAAAGACTAACTCTATTTACCAATGGCTATGATTCACATGGCATAAGTAAGTAACATGCCCACCTAAGTGGGAATCATGTCATGACACACATATCATACTATGTGTGCTACATAACGACCGTTGTAAAAATGAAAAATGAATTTTCCTGATTGTCATTATGTGATCACATGAACATACGTTTGTCCACTTAGATGTTATTCTTTGACTTATAGTTATGCTTGACGTTGACGCTTGATGATGCTACTTTAGTATGTCATCCAACCACTAAGATCTATATAGTCCAGCGGATCATGCCACAAAAGCAGTCGAATTGATATGGATGGTCATTAGTGTCTAAAGAACAATTTGTCTAACTTCACCATATTTATCATGGCGGCTATATTAAGTATGTAACCAAATTTTTTTTAGCTTAAATGGATACATAACTATCGATGATACGAAGAGAATTTTGGGTATCATTGCTTTGAAAGTGTTATGTTAGTAGATAATGACTTAATATGACACTACTAGTTACTTTATGATCGCACGACTCATTTCTCGTATGAAGCATTGGGAGATTTTGCAAAATATATTTTATAATACGGCTTATGTAGCTGAGTGAGAGCTACTAGACAAAATATGTAAATAAGTCTAATAGAATTAATTAAAGTAATTATTTGTTAATTGTCTATTATTAAGAATTTTAATTAGGTTTAGGATCAATTATATAATTATAAGTTAATTATTAAATCATAATCCCTCCCTATAAATAGGTCACTCGGTACACCTATTTACTACACTCACAATTCTTATTTTCATGTGTTGATTCCGAAAAACATATATATAATTTCTCAAATTATTGCTTTATCATCTATGAAGGTGGAGGTGTACGTGGATTGCAAAAAAACTCTAGTATACTCCTAATTCGTGTCCGTAATATAATCAGACGAAATATTACGATTTTATATAATTTCGCATTAAAGGTACGATTTTTTATCGTATTTATTCAACGTTATAACTAGATCTACACAAACAAATTTGACCAAACCACTAAACCCGAAAGAAATCCCTCCCTTCACCGCAGACAATCAAGTTGAATGCCTTGGCAGAAAAAGTGGCTGCAAGCTCCATTCGACCCTCATAAATTTGAAGCTGAAAGGATAACCTAGAAGTTATACAAGGAATCGCCTGAGAGAGAAATAAACCCTCAAGAGATAGTACAAAATGAAGATGAATTTTATTCTCTCTCGAAACCTTATGTATGCTTCTTTTGTATCACCTTGGTTTCAGATCACCACCATCCATTTTCTGATCACGAGTCCAGACCATTTCTCCTCTACTTTAGTTAAAATGCCGCCATTTTGTAGTCTACCCCAAATTGACCGTTTTAAAATCCTAAGTGCACTGAGATATCTTGCTCCAACTTCATCCCTCCTGCCTGACCTTTACTCCACCCAGAGTAGCTCCAGGCACAGCTTGAACTTGTTGACAGTGACAACCTTTGTTGACAGGATTTTCAGCGTTTGGAATTTCTGCATATTCACCTTCTTCTCAGCAGCAAGGTGTCCTATCTAGTTATACCTTATGTCCACGTGTTTGGTTCTCTCATGGAAAATTGAATTCCTGCCAAAGATGAATCTTAGATCGACTATTAGAATAAACAGAAAAATAGTTTTGAGGTATACCCAACTTCTTTGAGCAATTCTCGTAGCCACACTCCTACCTTATTGCAACATATTCAACCTCCATTATAAACAGAGCTACTGGGGTTGAAGTTGTGCCTTACAACTTTCGTAATTTCCACCCAACGTATAGAAGTATGAAGCGATTGACTTTCTTGTATATTTGTCCTCTGCAAAATCAAAATCAAAATCTACAAATCAACAAATCAAACAAAAAGATTTATAAACTTCTTACAAAAACGTTTTGTACCCTAATTCGTGTCCTATTTACAATTTTAGAGACACAAAATGGAGTTTCAAATCTAATCGTTCATTGTATACTCTTTGGAGTAGGTCTTTAGCCACTTAGATTCTCGCTACTGATGTTGGTATCCAGATTATTCAATAGTAACATTAGAATTCATGTTGGTATCTCCAAAAGTTAATCTAGGATTGAAAATCAGCTGGAGTTGGAATATTTTTTTGATATGGCAAATACATGCTTGGATACTAAATGAAAAAAATACCAACTTTAACATTGAGTTATAGAATTTGTGGAGGACGAAATGGACGTTGAGTTGACGGAATTTATTTTGAAGGAAACTCTAATCTATTACTAGAGTATTCCCCCCATAACAAGACATAAAGATAATATAATTCATCTCAATCTTTAGCTCTTTTGCATTTTATTTAACTACATATCGTAATGTGTTATTCTATTTTGATATTCTATCAAAAAAATATCGAAAAGAAACATTTCTTTTTCATCATCCCAACAACCTCATGATAATTTCAATGATATTTTTCATGGAATTGATGATTTCAACGAAATTCGTTTTAATTTGGAAGAAATACCACCAGATGAGGAAGAAATTTTCCAAATCCAAGTTCAACACCTTCTTCTCGTGGTTGTCTAAAGCTCTGTCACCCCCACCATGTCTCAAAATCAAGAGCAGACTGAGGAGAATAAGCGATTCTACGATATTTATCGATTTTTTTCAACAAAATTCTAAATGTGGAAATAGGTTCCGACTATTTTTGGGTGGTGTGCCAGTTATGTGAAAGAAAATTTTCTTTCCAAAAAAGTACGGAATTTTTCAATAGAATTTTTCAATATTTTTAAGTTAATAAGTTTTTTTTAATTTTTTTCATCAATTTTCATTATAAGGTGGAGGTTATAGAACATTCCTGTTACATGTCAACACTAAACATGCGATAGATGTTGGAATTGTTCCTGCTCAAACCCAAATCTCAAGTAGTTTAGGTTCTAGCGTCGGTGAAGGTACGTCTTCTTCTAATAATTTTAGATTAAATCCTAATAAGAATAGGGAAAGCTTAATTGATTTAACTTGTTTGGAATGTCTTTCCTTTAGATTATCCGAAGGCCTCAATCTTGAAAATTACATACGTACGTGTTTAAATCCCACATTTACAAAAATTCCATGTAGTACACACACCAAATATATTGCTATAAATTTTATGAAAAGGAAAAATAATTTATGTAAATTTTTTTAAAAATGGAACAAATATGTTCTTTATGTAGCGATATATGAATGGAATATCCAAAAAAATATGACATTCTCAAGCTCATAGTTATATTTTTTTTTTATCATTGGATAGATAATGAATCGAATATCCAAAAAATGATACTTGCATATAGGAAGTTTGATGAATCGCACTATACACAAAATATATACAACATGCTAATGCTTATATCATAATAATATAATTTATAACATAGTGTACGTAGCATTTCTTGATAATATCTCTCCTTATGATGCATGTATTGATGATTTATAAATGACTCGTCTTTTGTTGGTCATATTTTTTTCATATTAGATGCATTCTGTCCTATTATTGATTTATGTATACAAATGTTTTAAAATGTATTGTTAAGCATTAATCCTATTAAAAAGACTATAAATGTTTTGTCAAACAAACCAAAGGTAATGATATATAGGTTTAAATTTTATAAAGATAACAATGTTAGGCCTACCAAATTTTCTCTTGATGTGTCTACCAGTTGAAACTCTACTTACGTTTTACTTCAATCAACCATTTATTATAATGATTTATTGTTTAGTTTTATTCATAATAGATTTACAAATATATTCTTACATCCAACCCATTGGAATGAGTGTGAAAAACTTTAAAATTATAAAATTATTTTAATGATTACGTGAAACTATTATAATATATATATATATATATATATAAACTTACTTCACACCTTACTATTCTTGTTTGTGTTAGTGTAGAAGAAATGTTCACATGATTTGAAGAAGAGACTAATTTAAGTATTTGTTTAGATGCTATTATATAAAAATGGTGTAAATATATTCTTAACATATTCCAACTCAATCTTACTGTCATGATTTTAGACCAACGAATTACATTAGAAGGTTTAAGAAAATCTTTAGAAAATTATGATGGTATAATGTTGATTAGGATGAAAGGCCCCTTGTTGATTATAGAACTATAACTGGAGAAATAATCAGTTTATTAAATGAGTTGTATTAGAATATCGATCACATTTAGGTATTACTGCTCAAAGTTCTCATGCAAGTGGTGGTGGTAGTGGTTTTAGTAGTAGTGGTTTTAGTGGAGTAATACTATGAAGAATAAGGAATATAATTAAACAAATATTTAAACCGCTAAATGGCTTAGGTCGTTGTAGGAACTCTAACGTTTACCCTACGTGTCCTGATGCATGAAGTGAGCGAAAACATAAAATAAGTGTGTGCATAACATAAAATTGAGTTCAGTTTTTCCACGGTCCATGCTAATTTACAGAACTTTACAACAAGAGTAAGATAGAGTTATACCTCAAGAAAACTTATTTCACTAGTTTCTTGAAGGTAGTCCCCTTTTCAAGGTGAGCAAGTGTCCACCCTCTATGATTGTTCATACCACCACAACCCTTGAGAGGTTATACAAACTGTTTGTATAACTTTTTTTTTTTTTGATAAGCTAAGTTCTATTGATAATCATAATAATAAGAGTATTTACAGAATGAAATTTTAGCAGGAATAGTAAGTGCAAAATGAAATACAAGTAAAGAAACCTAACTAGGCTTGTCTCAATTCATGGCCCTGATGTAGCCTTGATCGTGATTACTGCATATCCTACCCTTCCTTCATGCCCTCTAGTATAGTTAAGGGTGAACATGTACGTAGCTCCCCCTAACATCAAGAATGTACGAGCATCTCCGCATTCAATTCATCGCCACCCCACTCTTTATCAAAGCAGGTTATTGTTTCCTGTTTGATGAGCTATTCCTGTAATGGATAGAAGGCATAACCAGTTGGATAAGGATGTACATAGGTACTTTCATTACCAACATCCATCTCATTCACCATTCAGACAATGGAATGTCCTGTAGTGTTGCTGGTCAGTGTGATGGTAGCTCTTGGAGCTTTGATCATTCCACCGCATTTCGTATTTATTTTCCTTCCTCATTCCATTTCTTTGAAAACTTCTCAATGCAGTAACCCCTGTACTCATGTTTTATTGCTGTTTTCCACATTTGGAGTTGCGTACTGGCTGGTGAGTCACATAGAGTCTGCCGGGACACTGAACTGGCCATATGGATACACGAGCAATATTGGATACCCTTCCCAGTTAACTTGGCCGACTTCACAGCTACAGACCCAACTTTTTAAATGCCACAAGCTAGCTTATCCTTTTCAGTACTTGATGGGGCAACGTTGCTCTACTGCCAACCACTGTTCCTAGACCTATGTTTGCACTACGGGATTACTGGATTTGGCAACTGTTTGTATAACTTATATGTGTGTTATGGAGTATTTGGAGTGCTAGATCCACAATTGTAGTAAAAAAAGATTAGAGGACAAATTATAGAATCATTACCTATTTCTCAAACCTCTTTTCGGGTAGACAGAGAACATCTTTGTTTATTCTATCCAGACTTACAAATGCATCAATCTAACACATATGAATGTATTAGGGTATTTATAGAGGTTCCCATGGATTGGATATGCAAACACATGTCAAAGTTGGTGGATCAACATTTGATCCTAGCCATACATTTGTGCGTGATTTTGTAGAACCATTCCATTCAAGATTTATATACAACTCTTTGTATATTGAATACTCATTGCAGATGATTCCATTTTTTGTAATCTAATTGGAGAAAAATATGTCACAATTTCAGATATTGCATATAAGAATTGTAGGAATTTTTCACTAACATATATATGTATTACTATAAATATATATGTATGTGTGTATTAATATATATATATATATATATGTGTGTGTATATTGATATATATATATATGTGTGTGTATTAATATATATGTGTGTAATAATATATATATATATATAATTAGTCCAGTCTAACTAACAGAGTTTTGATGTATTAAATATACATCCTAAAAACTTATATTTATTACGTTTGTGACCCCATAATTACAAACAATTCCTTGAAACTTCATAAACTTCAATTTGGCCCCTATACATTACCTTAATTACAAATTGACCCCTCAAAAATTTGATGTTTATGTGTGTGATCCTATAGGTTACCAATAGCTTGGCAATGAACCCTAAATTAACATAATTGAATTATTTTTAATTAATTAAACTCTTTTAGTTCATTAATCCATAATTCATGTTCGTAGACCATGAGTGACCTCTATTAATATATTATGTTCTCCCAAGCACTGAGAATAGTCATGTAAGAAGGCAATCCCTTTCAAGAACTAGTTCTCATGAAATTAATATCCTTTCACCTTATTCATATCCTAGATCTTGCATATTGAGGTTGTTTGTCATTTTCTTTTGATATATCCAAAAGATTCCTAGTACAGGATATCATGATCTTGGAGCGTTGATTAGAAACTCTTTTCTAATCAACCTCGTGCTTTGAACAATTTTTTCATCATGATGTCTTACAAGTGGTCATAAGAATATAGCCTCCTAACTATTTAGGAGTGATGAATCATTTATTGATCACACACAATCCTTTCATACTTTATATCACTCCCAAACTATTTATCGTTACTCATTTACGGTTTAACTACAAATAAAATCAAAGAGTGATGTCCATGCTCAAAATTCTATGGTGATCTCAAGATAAGGATCACTTGTACCTACTATGCATTAGAGTATTGACCATTGACAAAATGGTGAACTATAGTCAGGGAATTCGATGTACTTGTCAACTACAAGCATCAATGTTCTAGTTTAGGTATCGCTACACTATAGTTGATGGGATCAACTACTTCCTTCAAAAGAACTCAACTTAGAACATGCTAATGTATCCGTATTGGTGATGCCCTGTCTCACTAATACTATGGTTAGAGATATTTAGTATTGATAGCTTTTATTAGAATTACCTTATTATTATAACGCCTTTGTGATACACTCTAAGTTATCAACACTAGCTTCATTATTTTGTATGTAATAATAAAGCAAGTATTTAAACAAATGAAGAAGATTTGCTACTAATCATATACATACATACATACATACATACATACATACATACATACATACATACATATATGTATGTATTGTTACACAGACCGTAGGTGATTGGCTTTAGGGTACTACGCTAATAGTCTTCATCAAATTGCACCTTTGTGGAACTTGATTATAATCTAAGAACTTTCTTTGGGATTACTCAGACAGATAATAATAATGAATTATTTGAGAGGAATTTTTGTATTATTGGTTGGTTGAACAACAGAGCATGAGATTTTTCAATGTTATCGGCTATGACAAGGGAAGTTTTAGAATGTCCTATTTTGTAGTTGTCGTAGAGCAAGCAATTTGTAAGGGAGGTTATATTCTAGGCGATCGTCGTGCATCACTATATCTGAACAACTTAAAATTTCAAAATGGTTGAATGATTGGATAGCATTAAAAAATACATATCAAGAACATCAACAGCACCAGAATGGTAATTAAGGCTCTCCTTCACTATGTACCCCTTTCTCCTCTTATTTCCTCTTTCCCTTATTTGTGTAGTCTACATCATTCACTATGACAACTGTATCGTCCTTTTTTACAGCATCAATGATATTCTGATATAGATTCCTCTTAATGGCTTTCACTATAGTTCCCACCATCTAGTCCATCGAGGAATACAGTCAAATGATTAATCACTCTGAATCTTATCATCAATGAATTTCTTAAGCCCAGTCATGGATGTAGCACAATTATCCTCTATGGTGGTTAAGCATTTAGTGTTCGTAGCTGCAAGATTTTCCAATGTCACATCAAATGATTTTGACCGCTATTTCCTCCTGGCATGCCCATCAATTCATGTGAATGTCCAAGCTCACAAGTGCATTACTGATCCCTTGCAGGACATGGGAGGACCAATGACACGTGCAAGGACCAAAACGATGAATGTGGCACTATGTAGCTGGGGGCATTAGAAAGTAAGGGAAAGCAACACGAGAAGCTTCAGCGCCATGGTCAATCTGTTCCAAACACTGAAAGAGCTAGGGGGCATCCCTAGGAGTCCTACCCTAGTTGGACTATACCGTTTAAAAGATTTATACCCAAGTTGGACTCTCCCATTCCAAAGGAGTCTTACTCAAATTGGAATCTCCCGTTCCGAGCAATCTTAAAGAGTTATACCAGAGTTGGAATCTCCCTTTCTTAGAAATTCAACGCTAGTTAGACTCTGCCAATCAAAAGAGTCTCATCCAGAAAGAAAACGTGTAAAACGCATTCAAAAATCAAGAAGGGGTCGTGGACCCTAGGGAGAAATTGGTCAAATAAGATGTCACATTCATTATGTATTCTTATTATTTTCAAAAGTCAAGGTAATATAGAGTTTAATTTGCTTTGGATACTCTTAAAACTAGATAAGATAGAGTTTAGCTTGTTTTGGATATTCTTAAAACTAGATAAGATAGAGTTTAGTTTGTTATGGATATTCTCAAATCTAGGAATTGGAGTTTTACTCCAAGGTTACTTCTTTCCTATATAAGGCCTGTAATGGTCGAACCATATACCTAGTTTTAGTATTGATTTTATGTTACAAACTTGAGCGAAATCTCTTTGTTCTTCAATCCTTATTCTTAAGATAACTAGGTCGCACGTATCTTAGGATTCATGTAAAGGCTGACTTTATGGTTTTTGTATTGATCATAGAGTAAAACCTTGGTTAGGCATTCGATTAGGTCTCTGTTTGCATTCGTTTCTAGCATAGTAGTTAAATTGGGTTTGATGTTCCATGTTTAATTAGGTTTATACGACATTACACGTTTTTTTCATATTCATTCTTTCCATCGATTTTATTCTGAATTTTATCTTTTGTGTTTCTGTAAGTTATTATATTTGGTGCACTCGTGTGTTTTATTGTTGCAAGAAAAAGTTCCCAACTCTACGTTTATATTTCGCTTATGAAAATTCATATCATGTGGTTTAAGAGTCAGGTTTAGAATTATTCTTGTTAGGAAAATTTCAAGATTCATGTTCTTTGTTGAGAATCATAATTGCTTCTTGATTTTTAAGATTATTTCAAAAAATTCCCCCACCCCACCCCCCATCGGTCCAAAAAACAATCAAGAGTTCATCTGTAAGGAATTAAGAGTCTTATTTTTTGATTCAATTTTCAAATTTTTTTAGTCATTATAAGGTTCTGCTCGCCATAGGTTTTTTTTTTTTTTTAAAAATATGCATTCAAATAATTGAGAAAATCCTGTTAGTTGAGAATCCCATGTCTTTCTTCCTGCAAGTGAGATTCGGATTTTTCTGAGTTATTTTCATAATATTTGGGATGTTTTTCATTAAATTACATCCTGGTTTACATTGAGTTATTTGTTTCGGGAGTCATCTGTAGTGCTGATAGCGTTTCTTGTCTGATATTCCTTCACTAGTAGCTCTTTGATCATAGTTCTCATTGCACTTGAATTGGAATTTGAAAGAATAATGATAGTGGTAACACCGAATGAACCAGTCTCTTCACTATTTTCTAGACCTTTTGTTTTAGAGAAATTAGGTAGAGTGAATTTTCAGGGATACATTGTGGGAAGTAAGCTCTTACTAACTCTATTTTCTAGTCTTGTTTATTTTTTATGATACATACCAAGTCAATGGCCAAAAACGATGCAAGTTTCACAAAGGATGATTGAAGTTTGCCTTCCACTACACTACAGGACCGTCTAGCCGCCATGTAGGAAAGGTCTGGCCATTTGGAGGTTCACATTGAGACCTTAATTCCCAGCATGGCATAACTGCGAACCAAAAATCCCGCGCATGGGGCTACAAATCTGACATAGAATGAGGGAGGCACAGACCCCCCTTCGAGCCTGTTGGCACAGACCCCATGGCAACAGGGACGTGAATGTTGGCATGGAGGTTGATGTTGATGATTGTGCTGATGTTAGAGGTTAGTTCGAGGATAAACATTCGTTGAGAAACATCAAACAAACCATTTTTGAGTTCCAAAGCATGACCCTGAAGCTTTCTTGGAGTGGAGGAATAAATGGAGAACATATTAAAGC
>JAOWBN010247440.1:0-11769 GCA_028565015.1 Pinguicula moranensis | reverse complement strand
ATTAGTATTGCATTCCTTTTGCACACCCATAAAAAGCATAATCACATAATCATAACTCTCAACTAAATCACATAATGCTTTATAATGAAAACTCCATTTAGTTTTTCCACGTCGATGCACATTAACATAGTGCAGCCATTTTGAAATTTTCAGTCAATCTGTTGATACCTATTCCTTTTGTAATAGTATCAAAATGATTTTTCAACCTTCGACCTTCAGCTTCCTCATTTGTGTACATGACTCCTCTTGTCACCTTGTTGAACAAACCGGAGCCAGGTGGGTCAATTAGAAAGCACTTCAAAGAATGTTTCTTCTCCTATTGAAATACATGAAGAGCAGTTATGTCACTGTACAAATGATCCACAATCCACAACGTACACAGTATATTCCCAACTCAGTTGGGGTTTGGGGTCTTGAAATACACATAGAGTTTGTTAATTTTTTTGTTTCTTCGTGTTTTAAAACAAGAAAAATTGACCTTTCTCACACTAAAATATCTATATTTGCACTCTTAGTCAAAGAAACTGTTTAGATAACATGAATACTAGAGTAGAGGTCACTATGTTTGATCGAAAGGAAGATTTCACTAGCTGGTCTAAGCGTATGAAGGCCCAATTGTCACACAATAGAGTCCAATACGCACTTAGGGAGGACATTAAAGAATGGCCTGAAGAAGCCAACAAAACAAAAATAGAAGAAATTAAAGAAGAGGCTTATAACCTAATTATCCTAAATCTCTCTGATCCAGTACTAAGAAAGATATATTGTGATGAAGATCCACTAACTTTGTGGACAAAAATTAATTCCTTATATGCATCTAAAACGGCTGCAACTCTAATTAAAGTAAAAAGATCTTTGTTTGCCTTTAAAATGGATCATGCTAGGTCAATAGATGAAAAATTGGATGAATTTTTTAAACTTGGTCAAACTTTAAAGGGCACAAATTATGAATTTGATGGTGAAAGCCTTGCCATGATATTGCTTAACTCTGTAATTATATCATAGTAAAAAATGTTCTACAATATTCTGAAATTGTTCCAAAACTTAAAACAATTATGACTGGTTTAAAGTCTAGAGAGCTAGAACTTAAAAATAGTTGGAAGGTTCCAAATGCATTGTTTGCAAACATGAATCTTGTCCTTTTAAAAATAATAACCAAAGAAATATAAAAGATATGATAGGATTAATGTTGCACCGTGGCACATAAATGAAAAAGGTGAAGTGTATTGTAGGTACTGTAAGGAAATATGACACGTTATTAGTAACTGTCATAAATTAAAAATGAAAGAACAAAGGATATCTGAATCTAACGTAGATCTTCATCTACGAATTTTGATGATAATGATTGTGAGGTCTTATATGTCTCTTCTTGTCTCTCTGAAGCTTTGAATGTTTCTGAGGAATCTCTAGAAACTGAATGGGTACTAGACAGTGGGTGCACATATCACATGTGCCCTCACAAAGAATGGTTTTAAGATCTAGATGAAACCAAAAGAGGGGTAGTGTACATGGGAAACCATAATAAGTGTCTTGTTGAGGGAATGAGGAATGTGAATTTGCAAATTTTAGGTTATAAAACTGTATGTATGATTGGTGTTGGATATATATACCTGAGCTAAAACTCAACTTAATCTCTCTCCTTTAGAAGAATCTGGGTGTTCATTTCTGAATGGGAATGGTGTACTAACTATTTTTAAAGACAATAAACCAATTTTAACAGGGCTTAGGAGAAATCGTTTGTATTTTTTGGCAAGAAAAATTCTTGAAAAACCAGACACATGTGCAGTAGCCATGACAGCCTTAGAACACACAACTTTGGCACCTTAGGGTATGACATATGAGCTTTAAGGGTCTAACAACTCTGCACTCATTAGGCAGTTTGGGAACTCATGCTATTTGTGGTGAACAATCTGAAAATTGAAAATCAGTTATGAATGAGGAAATGAAATCACTTAAAAAAAATTAAACTTGGGAATTAGTTCCAAGATCACAAATTCAAAAATCTAGAGGGTGTAAATTTGATATGACAAATTTCATTAAATAAAACAAGTTATGTATAAAGAAACAAGGAAATACAACACCCATTCAGGCTCTACTAGATACAAACTATGTAATTGATCTGAAACAACTTGTCTTTTCTTCATACTCTCAGTCGAATATAGCTAAGGATGATCTGGTGCACGGCTCACCTAGCGTCGTGGAAGATCACAAAGCATCTCAATATTCATCTCATCACCGCTATCCGCTCTTCACCAAAACAGAATGTCATGGCAGTCACATTATCAACTCTCATTATAGGGGACATTGGTACACAGATTAAGTTGGGTGAGCTATCCCTGTAATGAATGATTGGGAAGTAGTCCAATTGGACAAGCATCGCAGATCCAAACCGAAGAGAATACAATAGAAGATCCAACTAGTCGGTGGCCATAGTTTCTGTCAGAACACACATCACCGTATTGTCTATGAACCCTCAATGTACTGAAGAAATACTCTGATGCATATTTCTCCTCAGCATTAAATCATGTTCGTAAATTATGTTTCTGCCTAGGATGAAGGAAAGTTGATGATGTTGCCACCCACCTAACCTGTACCGTAGCAAAGCTGGAAGATAATAAGCCTATTCTAGTTCAATGTTTGATGGGGTGGGATACTTGTACCTCTAGCCATTTCTACTACCTCCTTATACCCCTATTTTCCTTGCTTCAGCAAAAGGGTTGTCCTCCCCAAATCAGATCACCATTTAATGTTCACCAATTTCTTCAAACTTGTACCCCATGGCTCCTTCCTGGTGTATCCCCCTTTCAGCTCGTACTGCCTGTCAAAACACCACACAATTACATGCCAGTAATCTTATAATCTAAGATTACCTGTACCACCTATACTCATGTTCCAGACCCTAAACTTCAAACCGTAGGAGAGCTTCAAAAATTTAAACATCTCAGAGGCAGACAGTAACCAGGATCAAACAGACTGTTCTGGAAACCTCACATGGTCTCGGTGTTTTATTCATACCTCCCCAAGTGTAAGAACATCATGTTTTTGAAACTGGTAGAGTTCCAGAAAGTGAGGTCTGCCCTTCTACAAGTTTGTCTTAGGATCATCTGTATAGATCATTGTTGAGCACGTTCTGGGCATGACTCAGTAGCCTCTGCATATCAAGTATATAGTTAATAGCACCTGTTTATAAATAAAAGAAAAAGGTAGTGAAGCCGTCTGCCATGCATTTCAGTCTTAATAAAGGCTGAGATTTCCTTTCTTTGAAGGACAAATCCTGTTGCAACCCCTTGACAGAGAAGGTCTCCTACCTGTTCATAGCCAGATTAATAGTATTTGCACCCTTAGTAGATAACATAAAGGATTATAATAAGTAAAGAGATTAGAATGCAATACAAAGTTGTGGCTGAGATAACCAGTCTGAGGTACAAAAGAGGAATAAATGTTATGTTCTCTTAGCACGAATCCATAGCCACACAGACCTCTGGACAGATTGCACAACGTTGTCCACAACTACCTCTTTTGATTGAAAAAGAGCCAGGTTTCTTACCTTCTGTATCTGCCAGGCCATTGTTAACCAGATAGTTTTCCATGCACCAGTATTAATGCCCATTGGTTTTTCTTCAGAAAAGAGTGCTAGTGGTGGAATCATGGAGGAGGTGAGTAGACCAACAGTGTCATCCAGCAGCCAACAATAAATTTTAGACTAGATCTGCAAGGATACATAACAACTGTAGAATAGATGGAGGATAGATTCCTGCTCCGTGTCTGATTTGCACAAAATACAAGACAGTTCATGGCCTTACCAGATAATGTGTCTATGATGAAGTACTATCTTAACTGGGACAACCTCTTGCAAACGTTTCCAGGCAAATATCATGATTTTACTAGGTGTGATTTTGTTCCAGATGTTCTGTAGGACCATTCCCTCCATAGAAGAGTAGGGATTAGGAATAGCGTTTACAATTCCTTTGTAGAACTCACTGACCAAATAATTTCCTTCCCTTCCTCCAGGAAATGTGTATCTGTCCTGTTTATCAGCAAAGAGGGTAGTGTCCTGTAGGCAGTGTTCGAGGGCGACTAGGTCTGCTAGTTCATGATCACGTAAAGGTCTTCTCCATTCCCATATCCAAGACCACCTGCAATTCCAATGATCGCGTATATGTCTGATACAAAGGCATGCGGCTTGGTAGAGATTTTGAATAGCCTGCCAAATCTTTCAGCTAATGTAATATTCGTTTTCCACTTATCTGTCCAGAACCTGATGAAGGTTCCATTCTCCAGCTATAGTAAGACTTGCTGTTGAAACTGAGGGGACTCTGCTAAAGCCTGAATATTCCTCCACCAAAATGAGGCAGATGCCCAACCAGGGGTATGGTGTGGTGTGATATGATATGATAAGTGTCTTAGTTCATATAAACCACCTATCTCCAGTAGTCCATTTCTGCCATACTTTGATCTTAGTACATCCTTAACCGGCTAGATTCGTTAGATAGGATCTTGGCACACCATTTACCAAGCAATAGCATCATTTAAAGCTTGGATATTGCGCACTCAAAGGCTTCCTCTTTCAGTTGGGGTAGTGACCTTCTGCCAGTGAACCCGGCATGTTTTCCTCTGCTCCACACTTCCCCTTACAAGAACATCCTCTGGATGGAGTTAAATTTAGCAATCATAGACTTTGGATCTTTCATACATCCGAAATAATGCACAATGAAGGCATTTAAAATAGAATTCAGGAGGACAAGTTCCCCCCATAGAGATATGTTTGTGATTCCAATTAGATAGGGACTTCTTATATTTTTCCATGATGGGTGACCAGGTACTAATCCTCCTAGGATTAATACCAACAGAAAAGCCTAAATATTTAAGAGGGAAAGAACTTGTCTTGCAACCTAAACAGTCTGCCATTTCCTGCACATTACTATGGGGTATATTGACCCCAATCAGACTACTCTTTTCAAAATTTACTTTCAAGCCCGAGGCTAACTCGAAATTCTGGAACATGGCTTTCAGCATTGTGATAGAAGACCATGAAGCTTCATTGAAGATGAGGGTGTCATCTGCAAACTGTAGATGTGTTAGGAAAATACCCTCCTTACCTATGGAAACACCTTTGAACATGGATAAAGTGACACCCCTGCTGATCATGCTTGATAGACTCCCATTGATAAGAATAGAAGTGGAGGCAGAAGCCAATAGTGCTCTGATCCAGCTGATCCATATGAGTGGAAACTCCATAAGAACCATGACATCTTGCAAATAATCCAGTTCAATGTGCCAAAGGTTTTTTCGAAGTCTACCCTAAAAATTAGAGCCTCTTTATGCTTTTTCCGAAGGTCATCCGGAAACTCATCTACAATCAAGACACCATCCAGTAACTTCCTGCCCTTAATGAATGTCATCTGGTTTGGATTAATGAGGTTGTGTATCACCTGGCTCATTCTATTGGCCAGTACTTTGGAAATAATTTTAGGGATGGTACCAATCAGTGTAATAGGTCTAAAGTCATTGAAAGATTGAGGGGAGTCTTTCTTGGGGAGGAGGGAAACGTGGGTTGCATTACAGCCTTTCACCAGTTTACTATTTCTGTAGAATTCCTTGAAGAACTGACCTAGGTCCTCAATCATCAGATAGGAGAAATTTATGATGAATATAAAGTTCACTCCATCTGGGCCCGGGCTCTTATCACTTCCGCAATCACCTATGGCCTGTAGGATCTCAAATTCAGAGAATGGAGAGAGCAGGGTTATCTGTTCCAGATGATTTAATGTTTGAAATCTCATGTTGGATATCTTAGGCCTAGCCCAGGAGACCTCTGAGTACCTCTATTTGAAGTGATACATGAAGCTTAGCTTAACTAGATATTGATCTTCAATCCATACCTCATTGTCCTATATGCCATTAATAGAATTTCTTCTTCTGTTCTGTTTGACACAGTAGTAAAAGTATGCACAGTTTCTATCCCCTAACTTTAGCGAAGTGACTCGTGATTTTTGATACATTACACTATCCAGTTTAGAGGTGAGGATAATTAGAACCTCTCTGAGAGAGTTTACTTCAGATTCAGCAGCACTACCTGGCAGAATAGCAAACTTCTCTGCTTCCAGTTCCATAGCAGTCAGCTTGGTGAGATCCTTCCGCTGTTCTTCCAGGTTCCTTGGTGCAGAGAGGTTCCATTCCTTAATACCAGCTTTGAGAGCTTCAGATTTCCTCTTAATTCGAAAGATATAGCCATGAATGACTGTCTCATTCCATATTTTTCAATCATCTGCAGATAGGATTTATCTTGGAGCTAGCTGTCCAGAACCTTCAGATGTTTTGGGCCCCAGTTCTTCACTTTAGAACACATACTGACTGGACAATGATCCGAGTCATCCCTCCTAAGGCCAGACTGAGTCCATTTCAGCCCATTACCAAGCCACAGGTCATTACATAGGAATCTATCAAGCCTACTCATGGCAGTGAGGGATTTTAGGTACCATGTGAAGCATCTCCTTTCCATCTTCAATTCTTTGAGGCCTAGATCTGTGACAAACTCCTTGAAGGAAGTAATTTCTTAGTCACTTTGTCTCTGAGAGATTCCATTCTTTCCTTGTGATCAAGGACAACGTTGAAGTCCCCCATTAAACACCATTGTTCATACTGTTTTCCATGCATAAGATCTTTGATTTCCTGCCACTAATGTTGTTTAGCTGCTAAATCATTTGGTCCATAGATGTTTAGCATGTTTGAGATGACTGTATCTACATACCAGATACCTGAACCCCCCAGCAATCTTGAAGCAGACATAATAGTATGCTTGCAGAATTTACTTTTGTCCCATATGCAAAGTACGCCACCTAAAAGACCTGTAGAGCTCTGATACACCCAATCAAACTCTAAAAAAATACCATAGAAAAGTACACAACTTTTCTTCAATATGCTCCATCTTCGTCTCTTGAATACTTAAGAAGTTTGGTTTTTCAGATGTTATTAAATTTCTGAGTCTTTTCTTTCTTCCAGGGCTGCAGAAAGAAAATTCCATCCCCTTTCTTGCTGCTACCTGGTGTGGCAGCTTTCTGAGAATTTCTTTGCAAGATATTCATTTGTATCAGTTGTTGTTGTGTTGCACTGTGATTAGGGCAATAGGTTAAGCCCAAAGCAGCACCCACATCCATTATGGCCTCAACCTCAGAGTAGATGTGCTCAATAGAAATCGAGTGATCGGCACAGTTGCTTGCAGAGGATCTGTCATGCTGAGATAAACCTGATATCCACTCATTAAGAATGGCTTGATCCTTTCCTACGTCCTGTCCAACTTCTTTCCATGTTTGACTCCTTGTTTTAGGGCCACCCCCCATATTTAATTTGCTAGATCTCTTCTTTAGAATAGGTGTTGTTGGGCCTGACTTCTTTCTTGGTGAGGGATTTAATGCAGGGAACTCAATCTACATGGCCTCAATGATAAGAGCCCTGTCAACCTATCGGAGATTAAGCAAAGGCAATGTGTTATCTATGGATAAAGGAGTACCTATTTGATGAATGTTGTGGATTGGTGGTTGTGCAGAAATTGGAGAAGATCCTTTTCCATTGGGAGAGAATGGAGAGCAAGGAAAATCTGCAGCAACCATATGTGTGGTAATGTCCAAAGATGCAGGCGATTTATTGACCTGCAATTCTGGGGACATAACATCTTCCCTATTGATACTGTTGATGTCCTTTTCCAGAGGACCGTCTACCGTAGAAACCATTGGCAAAGAAAGCTGAGCCGGTGCCAGAGTTTCAGGTGCCCCACTATCCTATTTTTTTCTTGATAAAAGACTGCCAGTCAAGCTGAACAGGTGCCCAATTTCTGCATAGTGCACCACTAGGAAGGGTTGGTCTGGTGGATGCGGTATTTAACAGGCCATTGGTGGTTGGTGTATGAATCCCATCAACATTGGTGAACACTTTATCCTGAGCAATAGGCCCTACTAGTTTTGTACTCTTCGAGTTAGTTGAAAAAAACCCAGAGGAGTCAAAACCCATGGCTAATACTCTAGCTGGAATCATCATCCCCGCTATTTTCCATATATTGCCACGTATTTGATCTAAATCTCCCCTTGTCAGTTTCACAGACTTGCAGTGTCTTCAGGTAGCCATCAAGGTTCACCTGAAGCACCGAGGGGATGATCTGGCCCAATTCCAACCACAGGAGGATTTGTACAGCTTCCAGATGATGGTGAGATAGGGTACACTCATCAATTCGCACTATAGAACCCAGTGCCGCTCCAATATTATGTAAGATATCCCTAGTCCAGTACTTAAATGGCAGGCCAAATACTTTCACCCATCTAGTTGTAGCCATGCAGTCTACATCATCCGTCCATGGCATAAGGTCCATCAGCCAATATGATAGCCACACATTGTCATTAGCCAACAAGTTGTGTAGATTATGTTGAACTTTTTTCCCACAGAAGAACCTGAGACTCATCAAGAGGGCTTACAATAACATGAAGATGCCCAACTGCCTTTAGTTCCAACTGCAATCACCTCCAATCCAGGCCATTTTGCAGAGATCCAACAAAGCCTTCCTTCAGCCAAGTCATAGAGGGCATAGAGAGTAGCAACAGAGGTTCCTATTTAGGGGGTTCTGTGACCCTGACGGAGCCACATCTTTCAGGACCTCTTCACCTTTACTTGTAGAAGCATCGGGAGCAAAGACTTTCGTCATAGCCAGAGGGGGAATCAGAGTAAGCTTGGACGCAGGCAGTGGGTGGATTGCAGTGAGCTTTGGCGAACTCCCAGCTTTTTCAAAGTGTGATACGTTACCTTTTAGCCTAAACAAACCAATCCATAGTGTTTAGCTTCAAAAGAGTAGCATCAACATCCAATGGCGTTTCAAAGACAACAAAGCCAAAAGGTAAGCCCTCCCACGAGAGTTTCCTTGCTATCTTCAGGGTATGCACCTTCTCTCTTTTGTTCCATATGTTTTGCAGGCGTACGGGATCTGCATCCATGGGAAAGTTTGTGATGAAATAGGTATGTTTCGAGAGCTCAGGGGGAATTACAGGTGGAGTTGTATCGCTGGCCATTGTTGTGCAGGCTATGGACCGAGACGGTCAAAAATAGACTAAGAATGCAGTGTCGCAGCGTAAGTTTAGGTTAAGATGGTAGAAACGGAGTTTTCCAATCTTTAATAGCCATGCGATGCAGCTGTTTCAGTTGTTGTGATGGAACTAGCCACGGATTCATGGCGGGAAATGACAGGATACGGGATGTGGAAGGGGAGGATAGGAGGCTATGGAGGCTTTTTCTGCCTCACCGGGTGCGTGATTAATCCCCGGGGAGAGGAGGTCCATGGCTAAGTATCCAGACGCAGCTGGCGAGCTGTGAAATCAGAGAAGAAGATATGGCGGGAGAGGATTTACTATTCCTGCAGACCGTACGTACGGAGAGCATTCGAGAAGAAGTGGAGTTGGATTATAGATGGGTATTTAAATTAAAAGATAGAATTCTGAAAACTAATCCACGCATCTTTAAGGCTAGGTTAGTAGCGAAAGGCTTTGCACAAAAAGAAGTGATTGACTACAATGAAATATTTTCTCCTGTTGCAAAATATAAAAACCATTAGAATTTTAATAGCCTATGTTGCATGCTATGACCTACAATTAGAACAATTAGATGTAAAGATAGCATTTTTAAATGGAGAACTTGAAGAACAAATTTTCATGGGCCAAAATCCGGGCTTTGTTGATAATACTAAACCTGATCATGTGTGTTTACTTAAGAAATCATTATATGGCTTAAAAAAAGCTCCAAGGCAATGGAACAAACAATTTGATCTTTTTTATGATTGGGTTGAATTTTAAAAGAAGCAACTATGATCCATGCTTGTACTTCAAACATTCTGAAAATCACTTTGTATTTTTGCTTCTGTATGTTGATGAAATGCCATTGATTAGTAAATCTAAAGCTCATTAACTGAATTAAAAATAAAACTAAACTCTAAATTCAAAATGAAGGACCTAGGTGAAGTTAAGAAAATCCTAGATATTGAACTTAGTAGAGACAGGTCAATAGGAACACTCAAACTCCATCAGACCTCTTATTTGAAAAGGTGTTTAAGAAATTTTTGCTTGGTTAACTAAGTCTAGTATCTCTGCCACTAGCCACTACTTTCAAACTGACTAGGAATATAGACAACCTAGAAGTCACAAACCCTCAAGACATAGAAGAAATTCCATATGCCAACATTTTAGGATCTCCTATGTACACCATGCAATTTCAGTCTTAAGTAGGTATATGACGCATTTGAATCTTGATCATTGGCAAGCTTTAAAATGGATAGTGCGGTACTTGATAGGCACTGTAAATTTAGGACTATGCTTTAAGAAAAATGACTTAGAAACAAGCTTAACAGCATATGTAAATATTGACTTTGCAGGGGACATAGATACTAGAAAATCCACTACTTGCTATACCTTCCTATTTTGTGGAAATTGTATAAGCTGGAAGTCACAATTACAACCTGTAGTAGCCCTTTCATCCACGGAAGCTGAATATATGGCCTTAGCAGATGCACTTAAAGAAGCCCTATGGCTTAAGGGACTACTAAATGAATCAAGAATATGTAACATTAAGCCAATAACGTATTCTGATAATCAATCAGCCATTTTTTTAAGCAAGAATCACATATATCATGAAAGAACAAAACATGTTGACATTAAATTTCATTTTATTAGAGAAATAGTTACTGAAAACCTTGTACATTTGAGAAAAAGTTCTTCTGAATATAATGCAACTGATTTTAGAACAAAAGTGGTAACTAAAGTCAAGTTTCAAGCGTGCTTGGAACTATTTGGGATGTGCTAATTCTACTTCTTTTTGCAGACGGATGAGCACTCATGAACTCCTGTTCTCGTAGCTATCTCCATTCACCTTGAAGTTATCTCTTGGTAACTTCAAGATGGAGAATGTTGAAATGTGAAGTTACCAAAATAGGCCTAGCTTAAGTGATTAAATCAGAGTCGTTCACATGCCATTCATCCAATGATTGAAACTATGCCACATGTATTAATCTGAAATATATATTGAAATTGTAATCTAACGGACATAATGAATTGGCACGCAACTCGGTGAAGGAAAACCAGAGTCGTTGATCAAAAAGAAATCGAATGGAGGAGATCGATTTTGATACTTCGACATTCATGAGCAATCCTGGCCGCTCAAGTCAAATCCCATTTAACGTGACTCCTCGATATTCGATCCCTGTGAGCAATGGACCTTACAGGATGAACTCAGTGAATGATTCATTGATCATGAACTGTATATCTTGCCCTACCATCATACCCTCTAGTATAGCTAAGGGTGGTATGGTGGCTCCCCTAACATCAAGAATGCACAGGCATCTCCGCATTCAGTTCATCGTCATCATCCGCTCTTCACCAAACAGATTATCATGACTATCAACTTATCGATATCCTTTTTTTATGGGAATATCGGTACATAGCTTCTTCCTGTTTGGTGAGTTATCCCTGTAATGAATAAAGGATATAGCCGGTCGGACAAGAGCATACAGTTCACTTTCAAGGTAACAATCAGCCTCATTCTCCTATTAAGCCTTAACTCATGATGTGTGTTGCTAGTCAAAGTGCATATCCGCCCATGAACTAAGATCTTTGAATGGCCTCTGGAAGACCTCTTGGGTGTACAACTTGTTTGCTTAGAGAGACAATTCTGTGCAGACGCTTTTCTGTATTTGCATGGTACTTCCAAGTCCAGCTCTGACTTGTTTGTATTTCCTGTTGC
>JAOWBN010247429.1:0-11770 GCA_028565015.1 Pinguicula moranensis | reverse complement strand
CAAATTTGTGTAAGCAGCCATCACAGCAAGTTGTGATGGTGGATGACGTCCCTGATAAGCAAAATTCATTCTTTGATAGCAATCCAATGCGGCATGATAGGGGCCGATCACAAATCTGGCATTTAATAGGTTCATTAGATGGATAGGACTCAGTCGGTGAGTCTTGCGGAGAAGAATTATTACGGTCCATGGACCGGGCCCACTAGATTGTCTTCCACGACCACGACCCGAACGCTGATTATTCCAATTTGGACCAGGAGATCAATTAAATGAATATGAGCCATTATTTCGATGAATCTGCTGAGGCCTGCGACCAGAATTAACTGGACTATCATGCTGATGAGGAGAAGGCCCATTTCCAGAAGAAATATAATAAGGCCCACGTGAGTTCTGCTGATCGCGACGTGAAGGCGGCTGATTTCGACTGAAAAATGCAACGACTTCTATGCCATTGCTCGAAATCTTCCCAGAATACGACTTCAAATCCTTCTCAAACCGCTCAAATTCCATTCCCTTCTCATATCTCAGCAAGTTAATTTGGGCAACAAACAAATTGTACTGAGAATTCAATCCCCCCGTGACATACGAGATTAGGTCATCATCAGGAACATCGACACCTGTCGACCGGAGTTCAGCAGCAATCTTCTTGGCAGAGTCTATGTAATTAGAACAAGCTTGAGTTCCTTGAGATAACATCTGAAGTCGCCGGCGTACGTCAAAAATTTCTGTTTTAGTTTTTCCACCAAATTTACCCAACAGGTACTCCCAAACATCTGCAAACCTTTTGAGATGAAACACTTGATAAAGAACGCGATCAGTAAGTGTAGAGTTTATTCAGGATAAACAATACTGATCTCATTTGTACCAATTAAGAAAATCTAGGTTCGGTTTTTGAACAACCCCAACATCAGCAGCGACAACATTTTCAACCAGGAATTCAGCAGGGGCTTTTTCCAACCCATCTACGATACTCATCAGTTCATTGCTTCGCAGGATGGGGAAGATTTGTGAAGCCCATACAAGGTAATTGAGACCATCGCACTTTGTAATAATTACTGGTGGAAGACTAGGCGCAGTGAATTGAGATGTTGCCATTAGTCTTCAGGAAAAAGGAACACAAAATACACAACCTCTGTTTGTAGAAGAAGCAGAATCGTGACTCTGTTATTTGCCAAAACAAATGGCACAAGAAAGCAAGGTTGCTAGTTATATTCAAATAAAGATATTCGCATAAGTCAAGGGTTTTACTAGCAACTAAAAACAACCTTGCCACTCCCCGGCAACGGCGCCAAAAACGTGATGGTTTTTAGGTATAATAAATTTATGCACAAAATCAAGTTAAATTACCTAAAAACACTCACTTTACCGCAAGCATGCGGATGTAGTTGTGTAAGTGAAAATAGGGTCGAATCCCACATTGAGTATTTAGCGTTAAAAGTTGATTCAAGCGTGACTACCTAAACTATTATGCACACAATTCACGCAAATGAAGACGAAACTTATTATTTTATTTTTTTGAATTTTTAATATAAGAAGAAATTAATATAAACGAAAAATTACGGAATAACTTAACTACCAATGAAATTCTAAACACTTGAGATCACGAGAAGATAGACAGGGATTAATGGATACTCCTAAGTATGACGAGGGTGACTTCAATTTTCTCAATTTATGCAAGTTTACAAGGCAAGGTTAAACTGATTAGGGATGATGCTTTTACGCTCTAGTTTCGTATGTCTAGTACTCCTATAATTGTTGACTAACTCCATCTGTCGAGTTATACCTAGCCAAGTTTCAACTAACCCAACTGCATCTTCCTACACTTTATTTTAAAGTAAACAGGAAACTCATTCAAGTGCGTATTCACATTAACAATTAAGTGCAAGAAATCCACTTTTTACCTATGTCTAAGCATAGGTTTCAAGTTCTATTAGACAATTATCGCACAATATGGTAATTAAGAGTTAATCAATATTGTGTATTTTTACGTAATTTATTTGGCCAAAATAAATTACATGCATTTACTAATTTAAGTTGTCAAATAGACTAATCACAGATAACCAAAACATGAAACTCACATTCATCTACAAAAAAATCAGTCACCCATATGTCAACTTAGGAGTATAAAAATAAATTAGATATGCATATTTAATTTGTAATAACACCATATAAATTTAAACAATAAAAATATAATTAAAACTTAAGAACTCAGAAAATTCCCCTAAAGAAGCAGTCCAATCTAAGCTTTAATTCTCAACAATTTAGTGGTGAAAATTGTTCCAAATCAAATGGACAATTTTGTTGCTCAGATTTTTGATCCTGCGTTTTTCTTCACCTGAATCCTTCTTCTCCTCTTCTTCTTGTGTTTCTCTTCTTTTTCAAGACATTTTCTAATTCTCTTTCTCCACGTCAATTCTCGTCCACTATTTCCGCAGCCACTCTTCTTCCTTATTCTTTTCTCCCTCCTTGTCTCCTGTAGCTTCTCGTCTTTTTTGTTTCAGCCTTTCTTCATATGTTTCTTTTTTCCCTCACGTGAGCTTCTTTTTCCTTCTTTCTTTTTTCTACTTTTTTCTTTATTCTTTTTTTCTTCCTTTGTTTAATCCTTTCGTCTCCAGTAATCTTCCCCTACAGCCCTTATTCCTTGACGTGAACTCCCATTTTCAATTTCGCCCAGCACCTTCCAATCGTGCAGTCGTGCGGTTGGTTCAATCTTCTCAGATTTTTTTCTTTCTCTTCAAAACCCTCCATCAGCACTTCTTCTTCTTTATTTTCCTCCCACGCCTGAATTTTCTCTCCCCCCCAATTATCCTTTCCTCCTGTCTTTTTATTCTTCCTGCATGGACCATTTCATGCGGCTCTTTAATTACTTCACGTGAACTTTTTGTTGTCTTTTTCTTCAATTTTGCGTGAATTTGTTTTCTGTCTTATATTTCTTGCTTGACATTTTTTTCCTTCTTTTTTTCTTTCCGCATGTGCGGCTGCTATTTCTTTTTTCTTTTTTTCTTTCCCAACCGCTTCTTCTTTTTGCGTGAAGTTTTGTCTCCTTCTTTTCTTGTGGCTGACCTTCTTCAGCGTGAACTCCTCTTCACGCGTGAACTTCAATCTATTTCTCCTCATTTCTTTTTTTGTCCTTTTCTCCCTTGACCTTTTCAATCAGCCCTCTTCCTCTTCTTTTTTGTGATTTTTTTTCCTGCATCAAATTCCAACGTATGGCTCCAAGGGATTTATTCTTATTGGGCCCATCAACATTATAAAATTGGTGGAATAAAAAATGACCCAACATCACTTTCCTTTAATTAATTTTCATAAAAATTCATAAAAACACATCAAATAAAAACCATGCCATTATTTCAATAAAAATCACCAAAATGAGTCATTTATAACTATCAACATGTGTAAAATCATAGAGAATAAATAGGTCTATTTGATTTACATCAAGTATCTTTCCCACTTTCTTTCAGGGCATCTTATTTAAAAGGTAATTAGCTGACAATACAGCTACCCCCCACATGTCTTGTAGCAAACCATAATTGATTAACATTGTGTTCAGCATTTTTTTCAAAGATTTATTCTTTCTTTCTTTCATTCCATTGAATTGCAGAGATTATGGGGTTGCGAGCTCGCTAATTATTCCATGTTGAGTTCAAAATGCACCAAATGGTTCTACATATGTTCATCACTACAGTCACCTCAAACCATCTTAATTTTGTTATTAAGTTGGTCTTCGATATTTTTCTTATAGAGAGTAAATTTATCTATAGCCAAGTTTTTCTTTCAACTGATTGAAATGATGCCCTTATCAATTTTGCCTTTACAACAGTTTTCCACTTTAGTATGTGGTTTAAGTAATCTATCTAAAGTATCATACTTAATATGTTCTAATATATCATGTTATAGATTAGAAGACTCAAGCGCATGTAAACGAAAGTAGTCGTATCATTTTCATTAACATTTTCAAAGGACTTTATAACAACCATTACATTCATCTTGCACATGCTTTCATTACACACATAGCCCTTTCCCACAAAAAAACATTGTTTAGATAAAGCAACCTTGTGCGACTCTAACACCATCTTGAATCCATGTAAACTCAATAGTGTTCTAAGAAATAAGATTCCTTCTCAGGTCAGGCGCATACAACGCAATCTGTAGTTTGACATCTTTTCCTAAAGTCATCTTCAAGTACGCAATTCTATGACCTTCAATTTGATAGGTAGCACAATTTTCCATGTATATATTTTCCCCAACTTTCATGGTCAACTGTGAAAAAGCTAACTTGTTTCCCACATGTCTTGTGCTCCAACATCTAGATATCACAATTTTAGATTGGATATACACCATGTTGACTTCATAAACCATAACATAAAGGTCTATGTCAAATACATCTCTCGAGATGGCATCCATCAAATTAACCTCATTTGTCTCCTTGCCCTTGTTCTTTTCTGACAACCTATAGTTAGATGACTTGTGACACGTTTTGTTACAGTTGTAACATTTACCAAGAAACTTCAATTTCTCAGCCACTCTTCCTTTAGGCCCAACCTTAGATCCAGACTTAGGCTTCTTATTCATGCTTTTTTCTTGTTCTGCCATGTTTTCTTTAGCAGTAGGGGTGTTTAGCGATAGTGGAATTAGCAAAAAACTGCTATCGCTTCCGCGATACCGCTTCAGGCGGTATAGCGAAAGAGGAAGCGGCGAACAAAATGTATTCCACTATATTAGCGGAAGCGAGAGCGGTAGCGATAGCTGTGTTCCGCTAATTCTGCCACTACCGTTATTATTTAACTTTAAAAAAAGTAAAAATATAAAATCAAGCCAACCCGACCGCTATTCAATTGCAGATTGAGAATTTAGAATATAGGTTTAAAGCCCGACCGGCCGCTCTTCACCTTCAGTTTCAACTTTCAATTTCAGTCTTCGTAACTTGAAAACTAGTGCATTAAGAACGCAACAAAAGTCAAAGTTCAGATCCTTTCCAGTCTTTGAGTCTCGCAGTCGCCCCAACTTTTAAATCCTGATTCCAATCTGATCTGTAGTTTGTTGCTCAAATCAACAAATCAGATGAAACCAACAAACCAATAAACTATTGATTAAATTTAGAGAAGCCTAGTTGTCTTAAGAGTTGATTCTGGAACTGCTTCAATTCCAAGAGGTACTCTTGCAACTTTTTCTTCCACAACCGATTTTTCCTCATACGGATCTAAGCTCTCGTTATTTATTACTTCTTTCCTATTCGATAGGAGCTTGCATTCTCTGCATCTAAAGGGGGAGTTTTGGGTTGGAGGATTTGTCAATCTGGTTCCGCGGTTGGATTTTTGTGGATAACTAGTCTTCCATGATTTCGTTGTTTCCTTTTCCTTTTTTTGAAAAATTCAAATGTTTTTTTTTTGAGTGTAAAGAATCAAGAATTCCATCAAACTTTATACATGATGATATTCTCACTTTTGAGATGTTTTGTAGAACACATAATTTTCGGGTTTAAATTGTTTAGAGTAACTTTCAAATGTTGTGCAAAGGATTACTAGATCATTGTCTTAATACTACCCAAGTATGGGGCCATTTTTGTTTTGTTCCAGTAGGCAAATTGCTCCTTGAGTTAGAAAAGTTCATTATCTATCAGAGTTTTAGATAAAGCTTTTGTACAAATCAATAACAAGCCTAAGTTATTCTTGTTGTGCTGATATGTCAGTCCACCAACTATAGGATGAATGCTCACTCAAACTTTTACTATAGCTAGCAGCATGGATTAGGCATATATGCTCACTCAAACTTTTACTTCTAGTTGCCTTAATTTTTGTGTTGATGGCAGTGTATTTTTCTTGTAGTTCTCAAAAGCATTCAGGTTGCCTTAATTTTCTTTAGTTCAAAACAGACATGAGGTTTAGTGGTTTACTGGTTTACAGAACTTTGAGCCATCAAATACACAATTTAATGCTCTTTGTCAGGTTTGTCCATCGAGACAACTTGCAGTAATATAATCAAATATGTATTTCGGTCATGTATATCTCATATCTGTAAGTCCAAAAAATTCATGCTATCAGGCCTTACATGGATCTGCTTTAAGATGTTTTAAACTTTATGATTGATTTTTAATAGTTTAATATTTTTCAGATATTATAATGGAAAGCAACACTATCGATGATGTTGATGCTGCATTAATGCCTCCTCCTCCAGAGGTTTTGAGTGGTAGTCAGGATGTAGGGACATCCACCCCCTACGTAAGTAAACCTAAAAGGCGAAAGCTTACTAATCCCTCGCCTATGTGGAATCAGTTCACTAGAATTGAAGGTGGTGATCCCGACTGTCCAATGGCAAAGTGTAACTATTGCCCAGTAGAAGTTGGCATCCATCACAGGAAATAAGGAACATCAAAAATGCTATCTCACCGCAAGAGTTGTTATAATTTTAAGAGCAGACAACCTATGATGGACACTCGGCAACAAACTTTGACACATGACGCTGCCTCATCGAGTGCTGCATGAAGTCATTGTTCAGGAGATTGGATGGTTTCTAAATATAATGAGAAAGAAATTCGAAGGGCTATAGCTGAGCATCTACTTCTTGATGAATTTCCCTTCAAGATGTTGAGAAAATTGGGTTTCGTCGACAGCTTCAAAAGTTAGAGCCCCACTTTTCGGGCATCTCTTGACAAACAGAGGCGAAAGATTGCTTGGCTGTGTACCTAGAGGAGAAACAAAAATTGAAAGAAAAGATGCTCGATTTAATGCCTCGCATGTGTTTAACGACGGACACTTGGACTTCACTCCAAAACATTACTTACATGTGTTTGACAGGCCACTTTATCGACCATAACTGGGTGCTACACAAGAGAATTTTGGCTTTCCAAAATATTAGTGATCATAAAAGTACTTCCATCTCGAAGTAGTTGGAAGATTGTTTGTCTTATTGGGGAATGGATAAGGTGTTGACTATCACGGTAGATAATGCTTCGAACAACGATACAACGTTGGATGACTTCAAGAGATGCCAAATAGATCGTTTTAGAACTATAGAAGGTGTCATTATTACGGGCCACAAGAACATTCATGTGAGATGCAATGCTCACATCTTGAATTTGATTGTGAAGAAAGGGTTAGATGAGTTGAGTCCTTCTGTGGGAGCTCTTGTCAGATATGTGAGGTCATCTCCAAATAGATTGGAGTCCTTCAAGCAATATGTGGCAAACAAGAGGATTGAAGAAAAGGTATAGTGCATCTTGATGTGTGCACTAGATGGAACTCTACCTACATCATGCTAGTCTCAGTGTTGAACCATCGTCTGGTGTTTAAAGAGATGTTGGAGGATCGTAATCTCTTAGATTACTTGACCTTCGATAATAAGAACTTGATCCCTATGCTTGATGATTGGATTCAGGTAAAACATTTAGTGGCTTTCTTGTAGATCTTCTATGATTACTTGACCTTCAATAATAAGAACTTGATCCTTTCCCTTGATGATTGGATCATTGGATGCAGGTCAAGCATTTGGTGACTTTCCTGAAGATATTCTATGATGTTACTTTAAAGTTCTCTGCATTGTACGGCACATATTTTCTTCCACGTAACAATTAGAAGTTTTAATATTTTTGCTTCATGTTGTGGGCTATTGACTTGTGTATTGTTTAATATTAAGCTTCATGACATATAATACAGGAGGTGGAAAAGGTCGAGATGGAGCTGAATCTGCATGCAGGTTAAATATTAAATATTTAATTTAAATAGCTTGCTTCATGTCATGCTATATGCAGGATGTTCAATATTTTGCAGGAAGTGATGATATTTATTTGAGTAACACGGCAAAGAGTATGTTAGAGAAGTATGACAAGTATTGGGGGAAGTTGACTCGAGTTAATCCCGACCCAAGGAAAAAACTGAAAATTAACAAATTCTTAATTGTTACAACTATCTTGGATCCCAGTGCTAAGTTCGAATGGTTTAGGTACTTGTTTATTCTCTTTTGTTTTAACATATTCCTAATCATTATAAGTATACTGAATCATTGAGCTAATTTATTGTACAGATACTGGTTTTCATTAACTATGGACCAAAGAACGATAGATGCGACAGCTGAATTAATCATGAGTTCTATCTGGGGAGTCTTCGAAAACTACAGCAAGTTGCACCGCGCCTCAATGTCTAAAGCAACAGATCCTGGGGTTGGCACATCCAAAGCAGGCGACATGTTGGCTGGATTTAACTCCTTCAAGAAACAATCTAAGAGAGTTAATCCAAAAATAGAGTTAGATAAATACTTGGAGGATGATTGTGCGGCATCCACGGATGACTTTGATATTTTGAATTGGTGGAGGACCAATCAATCCACTTATCCAGTGCTATCACAGATGGAAAGAGATGTATTAGCCATACCAATTTCCACAGTGCCATCGGAAGCTGTCTTCAGCATTGGCGGCCCAGTCTTGGATGCTTTTCGGAGTTCTATGGCACCAAGCATTGCTGAGGCTTTCATATTGGCACAGAATTGGTTAGCTACAACTTCAGAAGAGATAGATGTTGTGGGTGCGGATGTCATAGACGAGACACAAACTTATACTTAGGATCTCGATATAGGTTTATTACTTTCCTTCCCCAAAGTTTTAATTTTATTCTTCATATGTTTTACTTTTAAATTTACTTCAACTTATGTCTTTGGCTTTGCAGAGTTGAATCAGGTTCCAAAGGAACTCATGTCACGACTTATAATTAGATATTCATCCTAGACCTGGAATGGAAAATGGATTGCTTGTTTGTTTTGTTGTTGAAACTTGAAAAAATTATGTTATTGAACTCTAATTGTTTTGCGTTGATATCAACAAGTGGAATGAACAATGAATTGTTTACTGTTGAAAAATATTGATTAATTTATTGTTGTCTGTTATAGCCTATAGGTACCATACACTACAGGTGGCTATTTCAAGAAATCTGTGATTTTCTTAGTTCTTAACTGTTATCAGCAGTCACTTATTAATATTATTGTGTATTAGCCATTGCTTTAACTCTTTTTATAACTCGTATTTCTACTACTTGTTTTAGCAGGAAATTTATATCTTTGATTCGTTGGATGTACGAGTTTAATTTGCTGAAAAGGTTATAAAAGATTGTGGGAATTTGATAAATTGTCAAAAAAATAAATCATCCATTGGCTGTTAAGTATTTATTTATTAGCGAAATTAGCGAATTCCGCTATCGCTACCGCTAACTTAGCGGAAGTAGCGAAAGCAAAATAGCAGTTAGCGGAAGCGGATGAAATTTTCAAATCCATTAGCGAAAGCGGAAGCGGTGAAGGGCTTACCGTTATCGCTAAGACCGTTAGACACCCCTATTTAGCAGCATTCATATCGATAGTATTGGAAGCCTATCTACCATTGTCACTTGTTTGATGCGAAGTCTAAAGGATTGAATCTCCTAATGGCATGTCCTTTTTTTAGCTTCAAATAGTTTTTGAACTTTATCCATGCAAGGGTAACTTCTCAATTATCGAAGCAACTTGGAAAGATTAACTAATTATCATTCCTTCTCAAGCATTCCATGAATGATCAACTTAAGCTCTTAGACTTGACTCACAGTAGTTTTTGAGTCAACCATCTTGAAATTCTAGAACTGAGAAAGCATGAAAATTCTTGGCAGTAACATCTCTAATTGTATACTTGTGGTCCAAAACACTCCCTAATTTGGCTGACATTGTTACACTATAAATAGCGTACAAATCATTAGATAAGCTATTCAAGATATAATTCCGACAAAAGAATTTTGAATGCTTCCATGCATCAATGGCGGTCGAGGACTTCTCATCTTCTCCAATAGTAAGAGGATCATCTTTCAAGAATCTCACAAGATTCAACATCGTGAGGTAGACAACATCTTTTGTTGCCACGTCTTAAATTTGAACCCCATAATTTCTTAGGTTTCTCATTGTGACTCATTGGAACATATATCACCTAAGAAACTGTCGAAACCAATTTTAACATGACCATTCTACCCCTACGAGCCTCCAAGTGTCTAATCACATTAGGGATTACAACATGCAAAGATGGTGTATGCCATCTTGTGGAGTAAGAGAATAATAATAAGGGAAATAGCATATTCAAGTATATGGAGTTTAAGCTAACATGGAAGGTATACCACGACTTCAATGTATGAAGCCGTGTCTAGTGGGATTGTTCACTCAACACTCATCATACCAGAATTTCAACAAATTTGGAGTAGTAAGGTACCATAAATAGTATGTTCGGGTGGAGGGTGATACTGAATGGTGTGGCTACTAAGGATAATTTGTTAAGACCAGGATTGGTTCTATCTCATGCCGAGAAAAAGTGTTGCTTTTGCAAAGAGGAAGACAAAAATATTAATAATCTCTTTTGGGGATGTAAGGTAACATATGGCATTTGATCTGCCATTTATGGATGGGGAGGTCTTACGTGTTTCGAGCATCATGATCCTTGGATGAATTTCAACATTCATATGGGTAAGTTGTATTCTAGGGTGAGTATGGAAGTATGGAAAGGTCTTTGGTTGTCTACTCTTCGGGAGATATGGAAGGCACGAAACAAATCACAATTCGGTGGTCATCAACTCAGTTAGGAACATACCAAATAGACAATTCAATTAAACGTATGGAGTTGGTTGACGATGTATGGGAAAGTGAGTATTAGATTATCAATAGGGGAATGGTTGAGGGAACAAAGTTATTGTGTGTCTTTAGTGTTTTTGTGTCGTGTGGGGAGGGTTAATGTAGATTGTAGAACGAGAGCTTTTGCATGTAAAAAATTATTTGTACATTATTCTGCAGGGGCACAAAGCGCACCTGAATGAAATTTTAATTACCCAAAAATAAAATGTATTTAACCTTCATCCTTGATACGAACAATAAGAAATTTAGAATAATTCTGAGACCTACGAAACACAATTTCTTTATTATATATTCACTCTCTCCATGCGTGTTTGAGAACATGAGCATCTACTTCCCATGATACAATAGAATACGAGAGTTGAAGCACAGCACTAGCAACACCACGACGAACTTGAATCATGTCTTTCTTCTATCACCAATTTAGACTGGAAAACAACCAAAAAGTTTTTAAAAAATCTCCAGATTTGTGTTGGCCAAATGTGTGGTATACTCAATCATGAGATGATCTCTATATGAATGAAGGGGACAGTTCCGTTGACATTATTTGTGACACAAATCGTGACACAATTTTCTTAAAAGTCTATATTTAGGGTTCGTAGGGTTTAGGGTTTGGAGTTTAGGGTTTAAATTTTTAGATATTTAGGTCTTAGGATTTATATTTATGGATTTAGGGCTTAGGGTTTAGGGTTTAGATTTTTAGATATTTAGGTCTTAGAATTTATATTTATTGATTTAGGGTTTAGGGTTTAGGGTTTTTAGGGTTTATAACCCTAAACCTTAAAATTTAAAAATCCTAAACCCTAAAATCATAAATCCTTAAAAAACCCTAAACCCTAAGCCATAAATCCAAAAATATAAATCCTAAGACCTAAATATCTAAAAATCTAAACCCTAAACTCCAAACTCTAAACCCTACGAACCCTAAACATAGACTTTTAACGAAACTGTGTCACAATTTGTGTCACAAATAATATCAACGGAACCGTCCCTTATATTTATATATGTTTATAAAGTATATAAATTTATTTTTAAGTTTTATAAGTTAAACAAATTTATAAGTTTTTTAATTTTGCAACTTATATAATTTAAGCTATATAAACTATTAAATTTGATAAGTTATTAAATTTTATAACTTTTTAAAATC
>JAOWBN010247408.1:0-11771 GCA_028565015.1 Pinguicula moranensis | reverse complement strand
GGGCCGAAGCCCAATTGACTTATAATGAGATGAGGATCTCATTTATATGGTTGGTTGCAAGGAAACACGTTGGCTCCCAGCAACTAAACGTGTTTTTCCTTCTCCTTCGTGACAAGAAGGATTCTGATCGAAGAAAACATTCTCGCCGCCATTTTCGCCGAAAAATGGCCTAGGAACCATCATCGATTCACCAGGGAGTGCACGTGATAGAGAGTTGCCTTTATTGGGACTTTGTGGTCTTCATTTCTCACGTTTTCCATTCGGTTTTTCGGACTTTTCCGGCGAATGCTTCGACCTCCGGCGAGATCCAGGTAAGTATGGCTATCCCTCAGCTCTAGAACACGGATTAAACATGGTTTTGGCTCGATTTCAACTTGGTTCCAGATATAAAAGTTTCCGGAAATTTTAGAAATCGGAGCCGTAGATCTTACACTTATCACATGAGGCAGGCAAGTGCGTGTTTTGTGGCTTTGATGTTGAAAGTTTATCCCATCTCTTTTGGGAATGTGCACACTCATACAGGTTATGAGCGGCAGTGTATTTATGTTGGGCATCATCAACCAATAGAGAACTTCTGCGTACACATGGGAACATGGACTAATCCGACGGGCCATGACATATGGAAGTCGGTTTGGCATTGCACGATGTGGAATATTTCAAAGGCATGTAACGCGGCACATTTTGATTCAAAAAGATTTGTGCATGGTCTAATTTTTGCGCAAATGCAACTTCAATTGTGGCATTGGTATAAGGCGTTCGAGAAACCATCGGCGGTGGTCTCTACGGTGAACTGGATAAGGCATCCTCGCCTTTGTCTCAGCAGTTATTTTTTGCCTTGATGTACTATACTATGTAGTTGAGTAGTTGGGATGTTTCTTTCTCTTTTTCAGGGGAGGAACATTGCCATAACTTGTATGTACAGTTTTTAATAATATCACTTACCTTACCAAAAGTAGCGATCTCTGTGAATTAGGGAAGGGAATGGGAATTTGAAATATTTTCACTCTCCTTTAGGAATGACCACTTAGAAAAATAGAATTTGGGAATTTGGAATTTCGAAGTCTCAAAAACTTCCAAACTTTGGTGTTCTGGGACAGAGAATGGTATTGTCTGTGCTCCTCACAAATTTTTTTGATTCGGGAATGGCAATGGCCTATTCCCAGACAAAATCACGAATTATGGTCATTTGGGGAAAATAAATCTTTGGAATTCCAAAAGTTTTGGGACTTCGAAATTCCGGAATGAGAACATGATTTCGGTCCAACTACGTATTCCCAAATCGAAATCTCGAATTATCACCCCTACTCTCATTAGAACGAGATAAAATATTTTGCGATCAACTGTATATGCGTAGGATCCGTCCGTGAGATAAAAGCACATATCTAGGGCTGTTTAGCGGTAAGCGGTAGTAGCGGAAAACCGTTACAGCTATCGTAACCGCTATATACCGCAGGTAGCGGTAGCAAATACCTGAACCCAAACAACTATATTAGCGGTAGCGGTAAGTGGGCAGTAGAAGCGGTATCCGCTACTATCATTTTGTTTAATTAAATAAATATAAAAAAAAAACTAAAAATATAAATAAGTTTTGCTCACTCCACTTGTGATGGTTGATGTTGTAGTATTGTATTATGTTTGAATGTTGATGCTTCATGTACGAAATATTTTTGATTTTTCTATTGCCTCATCCAATATATTGATTGCTTCAGTGCAATGGAAAACGATTGCAAGAAAGAGACTTTTATTTACAGTCTTTTATTTTTATCCGTGGGAAAATATAATAAGGAAAGTACCACATTTGTATTTAATCTGTGGGAAGATATAAATTTGGAGTAAGGAGTTTTCGATTTATATGAAAAAAATTAAAAAAGGGAGATATAAAAAATAAAACACTCAAAGCAAATGAAAAACAAAAGAATCATAGCATAAAGTTATGTATATGAAGCGGTAGCGGTAGCGGTAAGCGGTAGCAATTGGGTAAACATTTTATAATCCGCTTTAATAGCGGTAGCGGTAGTGAATGAGGGTTATCCGCTACCGCTAATACCACTAAATAGCCCTATACATATCTTTGATTACTTCGAGAGGCATTTAAAGGTAGATTCATGGGAACGACCTACATTGGAACTACCATGTGTCAATCAATTGTCGGCAGTGGATAACGCTTATTCTAGAATTCAAGAAATCAGCCATGATTTGGTGTGCTATGTGGTTCGACTAGTCCACGAGATACATGCAAGCGACACTTCACATGGATCAGTTAACGCTCATGCCGAAGCCCGCGGCCGTTGTCCCAGCAACTTTCATCTGCAAGAATCGATCCCGCAATCTCTAGACAAGACCTGAGGACATCCGGGAAACGGCCGTTGGGACAACCGCTGGGCTTATCAATCTCAAAACTTAACTTACAAAAAGACGTATTGTTGCTGCTTTATACTAATAGGTAAACACTCAAATCATTACAATTAGAAAACGCGTATTCATTAAGCTGCCGCTAATGTGGATCCTGCAACTTAAAATCTGCCACGTGTCGTATTTCCATTGATGTAGCTCTTTGTTGTATAATGCATTTTCACTAAGTTTGCCGGCCCATCTTCATCTACAAGCACGATTTCTTCAAGGCTGCTCTCAGCTTGTTTCCTTACTTCTTCTGTCAAGGTTGTGCAGCATGCTTTAGAACCATGCAACTCATCATCCTTGATTTGTCAACCTGAGCAGCCAGCATATTCTGAGAGTTCAACACCTATCATACGCCATTTACAGGGGAAGAAAAACGGGCAACAGAGCTGGTGCAAGAAGCCCCGGAATATACCGGTTCAATTATAACTACATAGAAAAACATATGAGGGTGCTGGGAAAAAACTGTGGCGTTTCTTTTAGATTTCAATGCTACTGGTTTCCCAAGACGTTGAACTCATCCTTAATAGTATTGGCCCCAAAAGGCTCGAGCAACCTGAAGCTAGAAAATTTTCGACCAACTCCTTCATTGGTTGCGCATATCCAAGCTTCTGGGGAATAGATTGTGATCGGTGATGGATAAAATCTCTTCAACTCAACTAGCCTTCATCAAGCATCGTCATATTACAATGCTTGATGAAAACTAGTTGAGTAGACAAGATAATTTTATCCATCACTGATCGCAATCTATTCCCCAGAAGCTTGGATATTCGCAACCAATCAAGGAGATTGGTCGAAAATTTTCTAGCTTCAGGAAAGCTTTGCAAGGACTGAATCTTATGGAAAGAGGAGTTCAATTGGACATATTGGTTTGCAACACAGTAATCAATGTTTTTGGTGGAAGCGAATAAAATAGAGAAGGCTTTAAGGTGGTTCTCCAGATAAAATCAGTTACTATACTGTCATGGAATTTTTGTGTAAGAGGAGAAGGATTGGTGAATTAAGATGCCTTCTTGAGAAGATGTCGAAAGAAAAGGAATTACTCCCTCATCAAGTTACTTACAATACTCTAATCCACGTGCTTTCCAAGCATGGTCATTCCGAAAAGGCTCTGGAGTTTCTAGAGGAAGCTGAAGGGAAAGGGAAAGGTTTCCATATCGACAAATTAGGACACTGCAATTGCAAATAGTTTTTGCCAGGAAGGGAGAATAGATAGGGCTAAGGAAATCGTCGATGAGATGTTGGTAAATATGAATGGATTCATAGAATCCATAAGGTTTTGGAGGGCTTCGTTGAAGCCATGGAATAAAAAAAAAGTGAATAGAAGAACCAAGAGAAATCTTAAAAATCACTCTTTTCTTGTTCAAAAAGAGAGTGAATTTTTCAACACTCTATCCAATCACTCTTATATTTTGATATCTATTATTCATAAAATTAAATAATAGACCTTTTATAAGGTACGATTTGTTAAACAATAGATCTTTTTAAAAGGCAAGTTGAGTTTCAACGGGTTCCTACGTCTAACGAAACTTTTATTGGCTTAATATTATTATATTTAAAAAAAATTAAACCAATTTTTTATCACCCTAGGTTTACTCACCAAAAATTTAATAGTACGTTGTATTGGGTTAACGTTCAGATTTATAGTTTCAAGAGCATATTGTATGCATAAATTAATAATATAACACATACAGCGAACATGAAAAAAAAACAAAGAATCACATAACATTTTTGAATCTTCTACACTTGCCTCATTGTTAGAGGTATCATCAAAAGACATATTATATACTTTGGTTTTAGAATTATATTCTTCTAAAATTAACATAAACATTATCAAACAACCTAAACGCTATTATTCTTTTTTTGTATTTTTTACTCATTATCTATCCAATGACAAGTAACACCCATATAACTATGTTTTGGCAAAAATTTGGCCATATATCACTACATATAGAAACTTTTTTTTTTGGATAAGCCAAATTCATTAATGAAATAATTATAGTGTTTACAAGTATAAACTAAAATAAAAATAAAATAAAATAAATGCGAGTTGTAAACATATAGAAACTTAATGGTTTAGAGATGAAAAAACCTGACTCAACTTGCCTTTTATTTTACTAAAAGATTTTGCAATATCGTTAGTGTATGATTTACGTGAAATCTACAAAATGCGAGTTATAAACATTTATGCACATAAGTTTCTAAATTTAAACTTTCAGCAAAACTAAATGGAAAAACTTTCTGAACAAATTAGGTCTACTAGGCCTTCTCTATTTTTATTTGTATTATACCAAAATAATTGAGTACTAGAAGATATACCTTCGGATCCAGCTTCAGCACCGGATACACTTGCGTTGGTGATAGAACCCCAACTACTAGACAATTGGCTCTGTATAAGATCGATACCAACATATTGTGGGTGCTTAGTTAATACATGTCTCGAAAATAAGTCATAACCACCAGCTATAAAAAAAATACAAATTTTAAAAATTAGAATTTAAAAAAATTCCAACCGTATAATAGATTAACCACCAAAGAAAGTCCAGCCAAACCAAGTAATATGTCTAACCATTAACCAACAAAGAAAGTCCAAGTTCCATCCAATCCAAATATCATCAATGTTCAAGTCCAACACAACAAACTCTTATCTCCAACCCTGACCAACAAACAAAGTCCAATCAAACCAAACCAACAACAAACAATGTCCAACAAACTACAACCAACAAAACAATGTCGAACTCCAGTCTCCAACCAAATAAAGGTTTGAAATTACAATTCAATTAGAAGCTGCATGATCTTCACCCCAGATAGGTAGCTCGCCGATCTCCTCAAGCATGGTTTGTCAATTTGTTAACATCTCTACGTAAACAATAATATATGAATTGTGAAGTGAAGACACTAATGAAAATAATTTATCATAAAATAGTTATTACCTATATCAAGTTGATAAGTCTTTGGGTCCTTGGTCCCATCACAGTGAAAGAATATTTCATTGTTTGAATTGAACAAAGTTTTGGGCACTAATTAGACCTTCAATAGTCCTGGGGGCTAATAAAATTCTAAAGACACTAAGACCTTATCACCAAGACTGAAAACTGATTCCGAAGGAACGATTGTGATTGGAATGGCTAGAATGTCTCATGTCATTCTAGCAAGCACTGAATACTTTGCTTCGTTAACTTTCCACGATTCGAAAATGGTGAATGAAGTTGTAGGGGGCTCAGGTCCTTCACTAAGGTATCTATCCAAGTTGGTCTGCTTGTTGAATTACGTATTTCGGATCAGATGTACCTATGCATCAGGTTTTGGATCATCTCCTATGGCTATTCCCAAACCCAAACTACTTGCATCCCGATGTTGACCGATAGAAGTAGAAGAGTCACCATATAAAGAATTGTACTCATTAAAAATATCTTGTACAATTTTCCTAGCCAACACAATTGCTCTGGTACTGTCATCAACGCTCATGATCTTGGGCAACCAAAACTCGAGCCAGGTAATCGTACACTTTGGTTCAAAAATAGTTGTCACAAATAAAAAAAACATGTTCGTTTGCAAAAATAGTCTAAGTACTTATTCATACAAATAAGCAATGAAAACATTAAGTACAGTAAGGTTTAGAACATTAAGTATATGTTTACCCTAAGCGTCGGGTCATCCTCATTCACTTCTCCCCAATACTTTGCATATATTTTGCGCATTCTCTCTACCATCCACTAAAGAACTCATTGGGGCTCTTCCTTAAGATATCTAACTCCCTCTTCAGGTTGTACAACTCATTGAAAAAGAGTTTTGCGGTGGCGGAGAACATCAATGTGGCTTCATACAACACTTTCAAGAAACTTATAAATGTTTTGATACGCTCTCAGTTGAAATTTGTAGGCACTCACAACCCCAACCATTCTCCATCTCCTCTACACTCAAGCATATACCCCACCAAATCATCATCTACCCTAAGCATCTCCTCAAAGGCAGCTTGATGTTTATCCACCGATTGCAGCATGTAAAAGTGGAATTCTACATAGTGCATATATCGAGTTGCAAAAAAAACTTACTGGCAAGCCCTTGGCTTATACATACTTCTTGAATGTATCTTCCCGCCGAGAGGAAGATTTGACAAACTTAACCATCTTTTTCATTTTAATAACAAAAATGTATCAAGCTCTTTCAGTCCATCCTGAACAATCAAGTTCAAGATGTGGGCAACGCACCTCATGTGCAAGTTTTGGTGCTGCAAAATAATACCACCCAATACATCACCAAACCTTTGTACATGTTTATCCCTCAAATCATTCAAGCAGGTTGTATTAGTGGATGCATTGTCGACAGTAATGGCTAAAACCTTGTTAAGTCCCGTCCAATATGGTGTCAAGTACCTCCGTAAATGACCTGCTCGTGTGACAGAAAAACCTGCTGAACTTGATCACCCTCTTGCGCAACTGCCACTGTGTGTCCATAAAATGTGATGTGACACACATAGAGTTGATATTTTGAATAGAAGTCCACGTGCACGTGGTCAAGAAGACCCTTGGACTCAACTCCATCATCTAACCCCTCAACAGATTCAACTCCGATAGATAAAATCCCATGCAGTCTCAAGACAAGAAACCATCGTGAATTGACGCTCAAGTAATTTGATGAACTTTCTAAATTTATCCTTATCAACAATCACGAATGGTTTTTTATCCTCAATGCGCAAGCAACCTTCTAACTTGCTTTTCAATGAAGATATCCGATCGCATATCTTCCTTGACTTTCCCCACAGAAGATGAAGTATCATAAGTCATCTTTGTCTTGTAGCAGTCCATTGCAGTTTTGATCATTTTTTAACTTAACACACTTTTTCACTGTGCTTACAAACCAGAAGTACCGGGCTCCTCACTATGGCGTGGAACTCTTTTCCCACAATGCTTACACACGGCGACAAGATTCAACCCTTTTTGCACTGAGAGAAGGTTGTAGTGTTCCCATATAACCTTGGAACGGTGTATTCCCTTCCTCTTTTTCGTGGTGAAACGAGAAATCAATTCAATAAATTCTCTTCCACATCATTAGCTGAAAGCCTCTCTTCAATATCATCCAAGCCTTGGATGTCAAGCTCAAGAGAAGAAGCTTCTTGTTTTCCTTTTCCTTTTCCTTTTCTAGAACGACCCATCTAAAAAATGTAAAGATTCAGAAAATTAACCAAATTTTAGTTTATATGGTGTTGGATGCCTAAGAGCCATCCCTGCTCAATAAAATAAAATAAGACAAATATGGAAATTCAAAAAGCTAGGTGTACGTAACTCGCCTTAATATTTTAGTCCTTTACCTTCTCAAATGAAGAAAGAATCTCCCTTTAATGACTAGCAGATGGCTTTAGATAGACAAAAGTCAAAATCAAATTATGGGAATAAAAAAGGCAATAAATCATATTATGTTGAGAAAATAAGATAAATAAATGGAAATACGAGGAATGATTGCTTTTCTTATTAATATAACCAAAAAAGAGTGTTGTTCTTGGTGCCGTAGAATTCACTTAATCTAAATTTGATAATAATAATTTTCTTTCTTATCAAAAAATAATAATAATTTTCTATAAAATATTATCATTTTTATTCTCTTCTCTTCTTTTTCTCTTCTTCTCTCATATGTATTTATAGGAGATTTAGGGGATGAAGTGTTGGCTCCTAATTGTACAACAGCTCATGCATCATATTATGTTGACAACTCATGTTACATGCTAGATTATTTATCCTTGTGTTGACAAATCACAATCACACTTGTCATGCTCAAGCCATGCACATTATTGTGTGTTGACAAATCACCATCACACTCGTCATGCTAGAACTCATGCATCATCCTATGTTGACAAGTCACCATATGCAGGGAGATAATTCATTCAAAACATTCTCCTTTGAATATCTATCATGCCTCATTAAAAATCTAACTAGGAAAAAATTCAGTGAAAAAAAATCTTAGTAAAGGAAAAGAGTACATGATTTATTAACTCTCTCCGTTGTACACATCTTTAAACTTCCTTGTTCCGATCCCTTTGACCAATTTTTCAAAAATTGCAGTAGTTAGTGCTTTTGTGAACAATTCTGCCAGATTATCACTTGATCGAAATTACTGGATATTGATGTCACCTTTTTCTTGAAGGTCATGTGTGAATAAAAATTTAAGTGATATATGCTTTGTTCTATCATCTTTAATGAAATCTTGTTTCAATTGAGCAATGCAAGCTGTAGTATCTTCACTGATAATAGTTAGAATGTCTATCCAGGTCTCCAAGACACATATTTCATGCATATATTGGGTTATGGTCCTTAACCAAATGCATTCACGACTTACTTCATTAATTGCAAGGATTTTTGCATGGTTGAAGGAAGTTGTGACTAATGTTTGTTACACAAAACACCACGAAATAGTTGTACCTCCACTGGTAAACAGAAAACCCATTTGAGATCTATCTTTGTTTGGATTTGATAAATATCCAACATCCCGCATAACCAATTAGTGAGCTTTATAAATAGGTTGTCACTACATCTATCAGTCGCATCTCAAGCTTTTTATGAATTGTCAGACTTATCAAATAATGAAATGTGATTGCATCCATTACATGTGAATAAGTCTCTTCAAAATCAATGCATGACATTTGGGTAAAAACATGCGCAACAAGTCGTGCTTTATATCTTACGATTTCATTGTTCTCATTTCTTTTTCGCACAAATACTCATTTATATCCTACTAGTTTTATACCTTTTGGTATAGGGACTTCTTGTCCAAAAACTTCACGTTTCTTTAAAGAACTAAGCTTTGAAGTAATTGCTTTTTTTTCATTTTGACCAATCATGTCCGCGTCTACATTCCTCCATAGATATGGATTCATTATTCTCATTCTCTTTCATTATACCGCATGTTATCTTATAAACAAAAATATAATTGACGTTTGTTTCATCTCGATTCCATCTTTTTCCAATTACAATATAATTTATGGAGATCTCCACATTTTAGGTACCTGAATTTCTTCATTTATGTCATTTGCCTCTTTTGGAATATTACGGGTCTTAGCTGAAGATTTTATTTCCTCTGGACCATTATCTATGTTTACTCCTTTTCTTTTTTGATGACTTTTATATTTGGAACCAATTGCTTTTCCACACTTCATGCATGATTTAGACTCATTTTCTATAAAATTTTATCCTTCTGGAACATTAAGTCTAACTGGAGCATTTGCAGTTGATATATGAGACTTGGTTACCTTCTTGAGGTCGGTAAACTCATCTAGTAATTAATTTGCTAAATTTTGTGAATGAATAATCTTTTGAATTTTAAGTTCACATTGTCAAGAACGAGAATAAAATTGTGAACGTAAAGATTCATGCCAGGATATTGTCTTTTCCATCTATTTATTCTCCCCCTAATGTTGGAAAAATTGATTTATCAAAATGACAATCAGTAAATCTTACTACAAATGAATCTCAAGTTGATGGTTTTAAATATATAATTATTGAGGAATATTCATACTCAATATATATTTTCCTTCTCCTTTGAGGACTCATCGTAGTGCATTGTGAAGGAGCAATTAGTACAAATACCGCACATTCAAATATTCATAGATGGAAACTATCTGGTTCTTGACCATAACCCATTTGAGAAATTATTATAACTTGTTAGCCTAATATGAATAAGTGTTGTTACAAGCAAAATTGCATGTCCCCAAGAAGATAAGGGGAGTTTAGAATGCATAAGTTGGCCTTACAATCAATTGGATGCACTTAATAAATGATTCTGCAAAACCATTTTGTGTATGAACATGTGCAACAGAATATTCAATGGTTATCCCAATTGACATACATTAGTCTTTGAAGATTTGTGATGAAAAATTCACCACCATTATCTAGGTGAATTTTCTTTATTGAAAAATCAGGAAAATGAACACGCAAGCGAATTATCTGTGAAAGTAATCTTGCAAAAGCTAAATTGCGAATAGATAATAAGCACACATGCGACTATCTAATTGATGCATCAATCAAAATCATAAAGTATCTAAATGGTACGCACGGTGGGTGTATAGGCCCACATATATCTCTGTGAGTTCTTTCAAAAAATGTAGATGTCTTATACCCAGTTTTATTTAATGAAAACTTTGTAATCAGTTTACCTCGAGAGCAAACAACACATGAAAATTCACTAGGTTGAAAAATTTTCTAGTTTTTCATTGAATGATCACATGAATTCTCTATAATTTTTTGCATCATAAATGATTCGGGATGGCCCAACCGGTCATGCCAAACTTTGAAAGTTTTAGTAATCTCCAGGCTTTCAATGGCATAAGTTTCAACAATTCTTATTGTTGTGTAATACAATCCGGAGGACATTACGGATGATCTTTCTAAGATGCATTTGTTACCCGAAATAATTGATGTAATGCATAAATATTCTTCATCTTTTTCTTTCATAGTCTCGACATGATATCCATTTCGGCGAATATCTTTAAAATTCAATAAATTTCGTCGAAACTTAGATAAGAATAAATCATTATCAATTATAATATTTATCCCTTGTGGTAGTACAATTTATGCTCTTCTGGAACCTTCAATTAATTTTGCACCACCATACATTGTATTGACAAAAACTCTTCTTCACTTCAGGTAGAAGATATATTTCTTTATTGTCAAATATATTTATATCGTTTTCTCCTCACTTCAGGTGGGAGAAATATTTTTCTTTATCATCAGTATGCATATATATATATTAATATCCCATAACTTTAGGTTACGAGTATAAATTATATTGTGTGTAGTAGAATAATATGCTAAAAATATTCTTCATTCATTGATTAAGACCAAAAGCAAAGAACTTCGTTAATGTCAGCATAATTCATTGTTGCACTTTAGCAGAAAAATGAATTAAGCTTAAGGAATAATTATGCAAGCATAAAGCAAAATAAAATGAATGTAATGTAAATCATTTTTGGTAGTTTAGTGAATACTTAATGCAAATCGGTAAGATGATTTGACATACTGCAATTATTCATAATACCTTCTAATGCGGCAGTGAAAAATCTTTTGTGCACCCTTTTGCTTTATCTTTTATCAAGGGTATTCTAATATTCTCCCACTTCTGGTGGGATGCTTGAAAATATGTACTTCATAGGGTAATAATGTTACTTATTAAAGATCAACAAAATCTTCATAAGAGATTCAACTCTTGATATTTCATCAGGAAATATTAGGGCTTTCCCTTTATCCTTACTTGATGCTCAAATTGCATTCTATGGTGTCTTGAGGGCACGTAGACTCCGAGATAAAATTTTGTATTGAGAATTCTTCTTCCCGCTGATGTCAAGAGCTACAAAGTCAAGTTTAGAAATATTAAACATTATAGCA